>BMAC01000880.1:261130-290086 GCA_014905375.1 Phtheirospermum japonicum | reverse complement strand
TTATTGATGTCGCATTCATATAATTTAATATATGAACGGGATTAAAAACTCATAATTTGATACGAATGAGCATGGTACAATGAGTTATCATTCACAATCACTAGAATCTTGATTTAATTTATTTGAAAAAATTAGATAATAAATTTTTTTGAAGTTATTAGTTATAATAAATTTATAGAATTTAAAATTGTAGTAGTTCACTCGGTAATTAAAATTATTTAAAATATTTTTTTTCTACTTATCTTTAAATTATTAGACATAAATGAACTCATGACCACTACTACTTTGTATTTTGTGTCACCATTTTACAAAATACAAATTTGTCAACAAAAAAAAAAAAACATTCACACAAGCTTACTAATCTATGTTCACTAAAAGATTTTTGTCTAATTGAAAGATTCACGCGTCTGTCCGACCGACCTATTAAAATATAATTGAATATCATCTGTAATCAAAAATTAAATGAGCAAAATGCATTTAATAAGGTTCAACATACATCACCAACTAGATAAAGTAATTGGTATTATTATACCATAATAAAGAGAAAACATAGGGAATGATGGTCTTGTACAATAATATCATTAGATTTAGTTTAGAAGTAATAAAATTTTATAGTTTGGTCTAAACTGTAAGATTTCACGGGTGTAATAGGATCATAGAAATAAACTCTTACCTTTTATAAGATACCATTCGAGAATAATGAGTTAATCGCTACTGTAAATTCCTGATATCTGCCTTGTAAGTCAATCACCTCATCAGATTTTCCACTAGACAAAATAATTCACTAATAATATTAATAACAAGTATATTTATAAATATGTTATACAAATAATTTTTTGAGTAATTAAGTAAGAGAATAATATATTACATGTTGCAAATAAAATCCTTCATTCACTCAATAACAATTAATATAACTTATTTTCTCAATATCAAACTTAACATGAAACTTATTTTTAATTATTAATATTGTACAAATTCATCACTTTAGTTTTCCAGGTTTAGTTCTTCCATTGAGACCCAAGCTAAGTTGGTGAAACCCAATTTATTTATCACACACGCATAAAATCAAATCAGGGTCAAATTGGCAAGATAATTGACCCTGCCTCTTGCACAAAACAACCACACTCAGCTCTCTCTACCATTATCCCCGAAGCTTAAAATCCTCCAAAATTCCGCCATGATTTCTACAAGATCCTCCGCCCATCTTAAACTGCTCGCTTGCACTTGTCCTTCCATGCAAGATGACAAAGATCCAGAAAAATACCGTGAACCCTCTGCTCGCTGGCACCACCGATAAGAAAAAGGGCAATTGCTCGATTTACAACTCTTTGAACACCTTAGTGTTGAGATTCTCAAAGATCCAGGTCAATTGACCTAATTCCTTACAAGGGTTTTCCTAAAATTTATAATTTTAATACTAAATTGATTGATTATGCCTGAATTTACTTGGGTTTTGATTTTTCTAACTTAATTTCAATGTATTGGATTTTCTTAATAGTTTTCACATTGATCGTATATACTAGTGTTTTGCATGTTAAGGGCAATCCTATTTCCTATTATTTAAAACTTTAGTTAAACATAAATATTTTGATAAATAAATAACCATATCCCTACAATAGAAAGATTTCATAGTATTCTCAATTATTGGTGGGTCATTCTTTTTCTTTTGGCTCTTAAACATCAATTTTTTGGTAGATTCTTATCTAATTAGGGTAGAGATACTAATTTTTCCCATCTCTCTAAATCTCTACCTTTTTTTTTCTCGTGTATAAGTTTAAGGAATGGATCAATAATAACTTCTGCAATTTAAGTCTCTCTTTTTTTTTAATTTGCAGTCATAAGAAGTTAAGGTAACACATCATTTCTTTAAAACTTATTCATCAAAAATTCAGAGTATTGCTAGTTGCTCATGTGTGTATTAGTGTGTGACTTGGGTTGTCTGGTTTGATGACTTAGGTCTCATGAATATGAAAAATATATGAATGTGTATGTGTATATATGGGCAATAATTCTTCATTGTTTTATGTGTCAATTGATTTACATAAATGATTGAGTTTTCTCCGCGATGAGGATGTGAATAACTTGTTGTGTTTGAACGATTATATGATTTTATGAAGCCAAAACAATTAAAACTAGAATAGTAAATTACTGGTTATTGTTAATCCATAAACCATATGATTTATGATGGAATACTCAATACAATTACACTTCATTATCCTTTGAACTTATCCAAACTCGAATTGCAATAACATTGTCAACTCTTATTTTATTTACTTTATGCACATATGACTTATTTCAGACAACTGTTCCAGTCGTCATATTATGAAATCTAAATTTAGTTTTTGACAAATTAAATATAACACACACACACACACACACACACACACACACACACACACACACACACACACACACACACACACATATATATATATATATATATATATACAGCTTATTCAATTGGAATGCTGTTAATTTATTTGTTCTTGAAATGGTTTATCCCTGATGTTATTTTTGTTTTCTTGTGTAATCGGAGAAATGGTGCCAGGAGGTATTTTGAAGAAATAGAAAGTCAACACAAACAAGCCTCGACAATATATCGCAAACCACACTTCTATTAACATCTCCACATCCCGTAGGAGTACAAGAAAGTCTGACAGACTGAACGATTCAAGCCCCATTAGTCCCTTCGTGTAATGTCCCTCAAATTAAATCAATCGAATGTCAAACCCAATCACCTGTCTCTAAACCCCAACCACATGCCACTCAAACTCAATCACATGTTCCCCAAACTCAATCACCTATCTTCTAAACTCAACCTATTTCCCCTCAAACTCAATCACCTGTTAGTCAAAAGCAACCTAATGACCTTCAAACTCAATCTCCTATCCCCCAATCTGAATCAACTAACACTCAAACTGGTTCAACTAGGCTTCAAATTGAATCAACTGGCCCTGGACTTTAGTCAACCAATAACACTGAATACTCATTATATGAAGAGGATGACGACACAGGTTTATGATATTTAAATTTTAGTTTTCTACTACTTGGTAACAGTCTTGAATCTGCTTAATATGTTTTTTGTTCTTTGAGGTATACAAATTTGATACCTATTGTGATTTGTGTTCTTGGAAAACAATTATAAGTTGATATGTTATGATCATCGCCTGAATATCGTGTTTGGCCTAATGTTTGATGTTTTATATTTTGTGCACCTCATATTGTTTTAATTTAATAGACACTTGTGAGTAAATAAATGGCACACAGTCCAGAATGTTTAACTTAGAGTTATTTTATACTGAAATTCATTTCAGTGTAAATCATCAAATTCATAGAGTAGTAGTGCAAATCTCTTAAATATATATGGTGTGTTTATAAATGATGCATGGAGATTAGAAGCCTTATTTTCACTTGTTGTGCCATTAATTGAGATTTTCATAAAAGCCCTCTAGTTATATGCCCTTGTTCATATGTGCACAATAGTTATCAAAATCAACCAATGATGTTTATGTGAAATATGTACTTATTAGTTAATTTGAAGATGAAGTTTCCAAAATTGAGAAAAAGAAAACGTGGTCCAACAATGACCAGGGGCATCATGAAGGAATTTGATGCCTCTTTGGGGAAAAAATGAAGATAGAGGTGGATTCGCTGATTAGAAGACCTAAAAGTCGAGTGCAATTTGACAAGTTCTCAAGTTAGATTGGGGTCAAGACTCGGGATGTCCTTCTGATTCTAGGGAGGTGTAAGGAAGTTTAAGTATAAAAGAGTTTGGAGCCAGGCATTGACCATATGGAGGTAGGGGTTCTATACATTTTTTTATCACATGAATTTAATTTTGTATCACCTAAAATGACCTTCACTTTATTATATACAAATTCTTATGGATGTCAATCTGGAGAAGCCAGGTTTCAATCAATGCTTGATGGAAAGACTTCAGTCTAGTTCCCGATAACTGCGCTATAAGCTACACAAATATTACCTGAAGTGTCCAAACCTTTAGGAGGCTAAGAAAAATAGGCCACCTTCTTGTTATGACCAAAAAAACTTGTAATCTTTATGCGACCATTTTAATTCATCCAAACTCAAGGTGAAATTTCCTTAAAAAAACACTTGTGTTTATATGGTATGATATATATCATAAGTATGTTTCTTACATGGGAATATTATTATTTTTGCTTTTGCAGAATCAAAGTAGATATAATATAAGAAATCAGAAAAAACTGGAGCTCCACATATTACATGCCGAACTCCTTTCACTGTTCTTCAAATGAATTTGTAAGTCTTACTAAGTAGGCAAAAAAATACTCAGTTATTTCGACTGTAGTTTAGAAAAATCGAAGTGTTGTGAAATAGGTTGAAATAGAAAGGGAAATTCTTTGACAGTGGATATATAAATTAAATCCCATGTAATTGTAACTAAATGAAGACTTTAGTGTTAAGTTTATTCCATTTGAGTGCAATGTTTATATTTATATTCTGATTTTGTTTTCCTTCTTTCTTTTTTTCATACGTAGATTAGTCTGAGAAGGCCGAAGATGAATGTGATATGATCGAACTTTACAAGCGTAGGCATTATAGCATGAAAGGTGGTTAGTCAAGAGATGAGTCAGGAGAAAACTGGGTAACTAACTAACACATGATTTTTATAATCCAACTTCATTAATGATCATGTTTTTATTAATATACTTACATCCATGTTTTTTTAGGATGAGATCATAGATATGAAAGCAAAGTATGTTGAAGAAGTGATCGAGAAGTTTGAACAATAAATAGTAACTACGAATACCCAACACCTACAACAGGAATTGATAGAAACTCAAGAAAAGCTATAGATTCGGAAGGTCAAGTGTCTGAGCTTAAGAATGAAGTCGATGATTTGAAAAAATAATTGAGTCAGCAAGGCGAGTGCATCAGCAATCTTATGGCTTTCATGAGAGCAGATGAGTCTGCTTCGGGTGGGAATAAAGCCTTATCCAATATATTCCACGTAAGTTATAATCTCCACTTTGAATATTGTGAACTTTGAGACCTTTGTATAATATTTCTTTGCTACTGTAATGAGAAACTGATATAAAATTATAAATTTGAAATCTGCATATATTCTGTTCAAAATTAGTACCCACTTTTGTTTGTCAATGCTGGCATATAGAAAAAATTAGGCTCAAGTTACACAAGTGTTGATATATGGTTTAACTCTTTTTGTTTAGTTTAAGCTTCCGGATCCTTGTTTCGAGTGTTCCAAGTACATTAATACCAGTTGTCTATTTGAAGAACTAATTTGGTATATGTTCTGAATATTTCGAAGTAATAAATTGGCTTCTATACTCTAATTGTCATCATGTTTTGGTATATGTTCAGAATGGTCGAAAAAATATTTTAGGATATTCTTATCAATTCTATTGTAATGATAAATGCTTCTTTCCTTTCATTTTCATCTTTATGATTTTTTCCCTTAAAAGAATATTGACAAATTAATGCACATATTCAAGAAAATTTATGTCATCGTGAAATTAAACAATCAAATTGTGAGACAAATAGAAATTTCGTCACTGAGTCAGTTATTACAACTTGAAGCAAAACATAATAATTTCAAATTTGTCACTTTAATAAATTATCAACTTATTTCATCATATAATACTTTGAACTTGTCACTTAAACTAACTAATTTGTGATGATATAGGCATGTTACCATATAAACTTATCTAATGACAATGGATTTTATCACCATTAGTACCCCTTAGATCATCATCGAACATATATCTTTTGTGATGATTATAATATTCATCACATATTGCTAACTTATTTGTAAGAGAACATGTCATCACCTTTCAGAGTATATGGTGACACATTGGTTTTTCATTGTAAATATAGTTATTCAGTGACGGTCAATATAGAGTCACTATAAAATAACTCTATCGTGAGGAATTAAATTATATTTGACAAATTTCTAATACAAATTACAATAATATAAGCGTCATTTTAAGTCAATGAATATTATCACTTTAATTATGTTTTTCACGGAAAGTCAAATGTTTTGATGACATAATACGTGTTCGTCATTTAAAATGGTAACATCCGTGACAATGTAGACCTTTTTATGATAACTATTCAATCACATACGTGACGAATTCATTGTCACCAAATAGTATCACCTATGATGACAATGTCCATTAGCGTCCTCAATACCGAACATTTACTAACACATTTGAGAAAATTGTCAGTTTCACCTAAAACGACAGTCATACCGTGATGACCTCTGTGATGCTCAATTTGTCATTGTTTATTTTCAGTAACAAATAATAGACTTTAAATAACGAATTTTATTGTCATTTAACCTCAAATTTATTGTAGTGTTAGGTCCCTTTTCACTCACAGGTTCAGTAATCTCGAGGTTGGGCTCAATATCTTTGTTCTTAAATGCTTCAGCGATGGGACGATTTGATCTTAAGATGGTTGGGGTGTCTTCTATCTTTAAGGCACATCCAAAAAAATGAATTTCTTTGTGATAAGAAGACGAAGGGGTCAGTTAAGTAGATGATGGATCATAATATTTGTAAATTAATAACCTAATGAGTGTTTCCATACCAAATTAATATTCAAACATTAGGGAGACAGGTCGGCTACTTAAATCAAGGCAGGAGAATACGCGCTTAGATTTGGTGAGTTTCACTACGTCCAAGGGATGCTTGTTCTGTTTAGCTATCTAGGCTCGATACCTATTATGGGTCTTTAATGTAGGTTTGGTTATGGTTATTAGGTCTTAGGGAGGGGTCTCGACTTTCCATTGGACCATGAAGGACCAAAGTTTGGAAGAGTGGAGGAGGAAAAACTAGGTTCACCATTCTAGCACCTTGGAAGAGGGTTTGATAATGAAATGTGCGAGGTTGAGAGAAGAAATGTTTAACTATCACTTTTGCTTTCTTAAGAGATAACATAAAAAGAAGAAATCTACATTAGATTTTACTTTATAGAATCGACATAAAATTAAGTAGCTGGTAATAAAGCGGATAGAGTTGGGGATAAGCTATAACAGTTAAACCTTGTATTTCAATACTATTGTAACCATGAAGGGTGTATAGGGAAACTAACTCAAACTATAACAATGTCTTCAAAGACTATTATATGCCCAGCTGGGGGCCTTTCAGCATAGTTACTGGTAGCCTTAGTAAGAACTAGCTTCATATGCTCGGGAAGGTAAATTTTATTTTTTTATGAAAGTGGGAAGTAGCTTGCGGTTAGGTAGGATCCAGGGTTTGGGCATGGTGATTCGTGCACCTTTTCAAAGATGGGGGAGATTGGCGTCTGAAGTAGAGGGATCTAAAGTGACAGGGTTTGAATGATAAAAGTCAAGGTCGGAAAATGGATTGTGTCTAGGGGATTAGTTATTAAGGGTAGAGCTGTTAAGATTTCTTAATTCGGAAGAGTTTAGTTTTGCAGCTCAGCCCAGTTTGGTCTGCATGCAGGTTCATCTATCAGGCCAGCTATAGAATGTATAGGGTTTTTCATACTATTCTTCCTCTTTAAAGGAATTTCTATCGATTCGGTTACAGAGATTAGGTCAGAGTTGTGGGATAACTCTATGGGTGATTTAATGTTAGGGTTCTAGGAATAAGAATTTCGGGAATTAGAAGATTCTAGAAGCTTTTTGAGGGAAGAAAGAAGAATAAAGAGTAAACATATTAAAAATTTTGCATAATATTTAGAATAAGGAGAAAAATTGACCGGAGTAAATAGAATTAGGGGGACTTACCCATGATACTCGGATGCGGTGGTGATGGAGATATGATCTTCTGGTAGGTAATAAAGGAATATCTCAGTTGAGAGCCTATAAATGCGATAATGATGGTTTATAATTGTTTAATCTAAGAGTAGTCTAAGCAAATATAATATGAAAAAACAACGAGATCAGCAATAATACCGGTAAAATAATGAGCACGAAAATTTTTTTGACTTTTATTCCTTAGAATTGGGTCGGATCAACTTTGTCTAGATCCTTCTACAGACTTGTTCTCTTGATACAAGTCTCTCTCTAAAAATCTCAAAGTGGTTTTGTCTCTAGAAATTTGGATCCCTTCTCAATCTCTTAGAGAGGCTATATATAATTTTCCTCCCAAACCTTAATCGGACACGTGTCACCACCTTAGTGGTCACCGACTTACTTGGTAAAAAATCTAACCAAAACCCTAATCCTAATTGGACACATGGCATTATTCGATTGGCCATTAATCCTTTTATGAGTCAGGATAGTTAACTCTGATTATATCATTTTCTCAGCCTTCAAGCCGCTCTCATTTTGCCTCGACGTCGAGATGAACCTTCCTTGTGGTCGATCAGTCTTGGTCTAAACATTTTATCCTCCAAGCCTTCCCCCAGTTAGAGACGAGGGTGAACAGATTTGGTCTTTCTCCCAAGCGACAGGTGAATCCAAGAGATCCATGCATGACTCATTTGGTTGGGTAGATGAATCTTCTAGTCGGTCGGCCCATGTCCTAGACGGCAGGGTGTGGTGTAAGATGCTCGACAGGTCGACACTCACCTGGTCGGCCGGTTGGTGCCGCCGGGTGCGCTGGGTCGGCCGGGTGGGACGTGTCCTGCCTAGTAAGTCGGTCGGTGCATATTTGGCCAACCGGGCGGGGTGTGACTGGCTCGGCGGGTCGGCCGGCTGCGGAATGTCCTGTTTTCTTGGTCGTCCAGGTGCGGCGCGTGCTGGTCAATCGGGTGTTGTGTATGCTTAGCCAATTGGTTGGGCGCATCATGCGCATGGTGGTCGGGTGCGGCGCCAAATTGGTCTATTAATCGGTCGGGTGTGGTGCGCCCTGGTAGGCTAGTCGGTCGGGTGCGGCGCCAACTTGGTCGGCTAGTTTGCCGTCTGTGGCGCACTCCGGTCAGCTGTTAAGCAGTGTGCGGCGAGTCTTGCTCGCCTGGTCGATTGGGTGCGGCACCAACCTGGTCGTTTGGTTGGCTGGGTGCAACACACGCATGGCCGGTTGGTTGGGCGTTGTGCGTGCCTGGTCGTCCAAGTTATGCGCAACCCGGTTGCTTGGTCGGATGGTTGGCCGGGTGCGGCACTAACCAAGTTGGATGGTCGGCCGAGTGTGGCGATCCTGGTCAGCTGTTGGATAAGGAATGCTTCTTCCTGGTCGGCTGGTCGGTCAGGTGTTGTGTGCACCTGGCAGTTGGTTGGGTGCTGCGTGCGCCTGGTCGACTAGGTGCGGCGCCAACTTGGTTGTCTGGTCGCCGGGTGCAACGTACGCTGGTCGGCCGACTGCGGCACGTGCTGGTTGACCAGGTGTTGTGTGCACTCCTTATCGGCTAAATGCAGTGCCAACCTGGACGGTCGGTTTTGAAAATCGAGGTGATAGGCACGGTGGCCTAGGTGTTTGACTGGTCAATGTGTGATGGCCCAATAGCCTAAGGTGGTCCGAATCGACTTCTTGCATATCGGGTGGTTATGCATCCGATTCGGATCATTCTTTACACATCCTCGACCCGAATTCGGCCATGTGTTATCTTTATTCTTTATATGGTCATCCAAGTCAGGTCGACTATCAACAATTATGATTTTTGAGAATTCAGAAGATGTGTAATAGGGTAAAAGGTGACATAGGAAATAGGGTGGTGCTTATATATGTTGTAATGAATATGAACCTTTCATTAAGCCTATAATTACGCGAATAGGGTTAATGGAACTGAGCGGGCAGGTAATGGAGGAAAAACCTATAATTTATGGTTAATTTAGTAGATAAGAAAGCAAGAACCTTAATTATAAGGCAGTTTGTCTATTATGGTATTTGAGGGTTAATAGGAGATGGAAACCTTAGATTAGGGAACACGTCTCTCTTATCCATATAAAGAAGACGCAATTTTAACTACGTTGAATTACTACTACTTAAAATTAATTGTTTATCAAATTTATAAGTTTACTGACTTAAGCATTGGAGGGCCTATGCCGGGGCAAATCGGCTTGGTTTTTGTGCAAGTCGTTCATACTCGAGAAGGCGGTTCGAGTATTTACAACCTTATTTTTGGTGGACCATTCTTTTTCGTCGCATCACACATATTTTTAAATTAAAACCACCGTAATAGCTATGATGCTCGGACTCAACTAAACTATGGTTACTACCCAGCATTGGTGCATATCCAGAATTTCGACGAATCTTCATTTTCCAAAAATTATGATATAATTACATAGCTAAAAGGGGACTAAAATTAGGATACAAGTACCATTTTAAGAAAATTGTAAAATAGCTACAGAATTTGACAACGGATTAAGTCCCATCACTAAATAGTACATAATATCAGAAAGTCGAAGTTGAGCCCCTTTATAACATATGTAGCGAATGTAATAATTAGGGACTGTTTGCAAAAACTTATGGTTTTAAAAGAAGTGATCAGTTATCACAGCAGAAGAAAAAAATAGATGATAATTTTATTTATTGGTTCTTTACACGCACTTAAACTTGATAATTTATTCACTAGTTTAATTTTGTTTAATTTTAATAATAACAACTACATATTATGTGTGGAAACTCTAAGCATACAAGTTTTAGTGATAGATGCACTGTTTTTTTTTCCAATTTTTCTTTAATATACATGTTCTAATATTTAACTTTTTGCTAGTTAAACAAGCACATAAAACTATTGATGAGCACTATATGAAGGCTTCTATAGGAGTTAGCAAAATGAATTGCAGCTTTGGCCATGGCGAGTGGGACCTCACACAAGTATTGTGTGTTTTGGATACTATTAATCATCAGACCTCATTCATTTCTTAAATATTTGAGTCATGATGGCAATTATTTGAACAATGAATCATATTGTGTCTGATAACATTCCATGAGAGCAAAATCATTCTTCTCTTTAATTTTCTTATGGAAATTCAAGTGAATCTTCATGTTATAAAATAAACATTGGTCGTATAATGGGAGATTCTAGGAATAATCTTTGAAAGAACATAAGATTTGTCTTTAAAAAAAAAACTCTTAGTTATCCTCAATGTAATGTTCGAGTATGACATGCTTAGGATTGTTTGATAAAGGTTATAAAAAATACTTAGAATGATCAACTTTTAAAGCAGGTTTTGCAGTGTATTGGAATATTGCATTTTAACTCTACCACGAATTCACGAATCTTTTTTAGCCCAAAGTTAAACTAACTAATAAGATCTAATTAAACATAACATGTGTGAGTGTGTTTGTGTTTGTGTGTATACTTAATCTCCACCTGACTTAGCTGAACTGGCTCAGAATAAACCTAACAATGCAAAATGTCAATGCAGAATAAGTGGGCTGTATTAACTAAACAATAAGATTTATGTTAGAATCACCCACTTATTAATTTTTTAATAATTGTTTTTAGTGGAATATAGTGTATATTTATAAGCACCTTGAATTTTGTATTTTAGATATTATAGTAGTCATTTATGGGCACTATTTAATATAATGATTTGATGACAGGCTTTTTCTCGAGGACTGTGTCAAGCGGCCGTAGATCATGCACGAGTAGAACGCATGGCCGTAGGTTTATTTGAAGTACCAACGAAAATTGATAAAGTTTAGCTCCACAGAGCAATCTAGAGAAGCAGGTGCAGGTATTGATGATGCTGGTACTAGTAGGTACCCCATCCTGAGTAATAATAATGATGATGTGAGCTAGATTTAGATAATTAGTCATTTAGTATGTTTGGATTTTAGACTTGTACATTGATGTTGTAATGCCGGAATATGTTAGCATATACTTTTGGTAATTTTTATTTCAATATTTTTTGAACATATTGATTGGATTGGTGTTGGCTTTGTTATTTATGTGGTTGTTGATTTTGTCAAATGTTACTAGTATTTATCATTATTTTTGTATTGTTCGCAACAAACAGGGAAGATAAATTTCAAACAAAAATGAATTTTTATATGCAAAGGTAGAATTTTAAAAGAATACATGAAAATCATATAGTGATAGACTCGTAATGGATACATGTTAATCACTATCCATCGATATTCTTCCTCAAAATAGAGATATAAATGTTTGCTGATAAAGGCATTCATTGCAATTCTATCACAAATAACTTTTGAGTTCCATCACTATTCCATTGCAAATTATCAATAGAAATAAAACTCTATCGGCAAACCTTTATTGACTAGGAGTTCTGTGATGGAATTAACTGTTGCTATTTTGTCACTATTCTGTCACTAGATTCTTTTAGAGACAGAAATTATACTACATTTCTTACAATTTTGACAAATTAAAGAAAATGAGACTAGAGAATAGAAAGAAACAAAATAATAACAAGTCGAGGCGAGAAAGATCTCTTTCCAAAAATAAATATGCTCCGTATAGTGCCGAAGAAACTAGTGTAATGCCCCAAAAGATACAATGACTTAATGTCTTTGAAACAGTAGCACACCAAACTTCAAATCTTCAATGAAGTAGAAATTGTGCAAAAACTAAGCACAACTTTGAAATTTGTGTGAGACTTTATGTGTAGCATAATGTAGAATGAATTTATTTCGTGTGTTCTTTTGCCTATAACTTCTAAGTCTATTTATAAACCTTACCATGTAGGGTTTGTGAATTTGAGATGATTGAGATCAGTATATTCGATGATAGTTACTATGGAAGGTTGAAAGCCACAAACTACCTATCTTAATGCAATAACATCTTATAATGATTGAGCACAAGAGAATGTATACATACTTTCATTGCCACTCATGTGGGGTATTTTCTAAAAATTAGTTTTTTATGGCAATCTTGAATGGTTATATGTATAATTCATGTAGAATTAAATGGTATAATATATTCTAAGTATTTATAAAGCTGGTGAAGAAACAGAATGGATTCGTAACTTCTTGGAAGATACACTATGTTGGAGTAATCTTGTGCCACCTGTGGTGATACATTATGATAGCCAAGCAACTATTGGAAGAGCACAAAATTATTTTGTATAATGAAAAGTTCGACATATTCATCGTAGACATAAAACCGTGAGAAAATTGTCTCAAATGGAGTAATATTAATTGAACATGTTATGTCATATGATAATATTGTTGATCCTCTCATTAAAGGGCTTAATCAAGATCAATTGAAAAAACTGCTCATAGGAATGGGTTTAAAATCCACAAAATTTAAAAATAACAATAGTGGTAACCCAACCTTGACTAATGGATATTCCACGAACTTTGTTCAATGAGAAAAATAAATTATGTAAATTCAGTTGAGCACTTGGAACAAATCGAATGTTCAAATCTCATCCCTAGAAATCAATCCAACCTGAAAACCTATCTCCACGGCAAGCTCCCCAATTTGACCCAGTTCGCCACGCTTTGGACATCGCCATTGAGATCGTTGAGGCCCCATGAAGATGGCTCTCCTTCACTGGGAAGATAATCATCATGTTGCAAATATCAGATTGGGGTAGAACAATTTGTTCCCTATCACACTTGTTATCATGAATGTCAATTATTATCTAACTTTTGAAGACCAAGTTTCAAAGTTGTGGCATGAAACATTCGGGCACCTAAATTATCGAAGTTTAAAAGAGTTGTCCAAAAGTTGCATGGTTCAAGGTCTGCCCAAAATCAAAGTGATCGATGAATTATGTGAATAATGTCAATTGGGAAAACAACACCGTGAATCTTTCCAATCTAAATCAAAGTGGCAGTCACAATCACCTTTGGAGCTAGTGCACACTGATCTTTGTGGTCCTATGCAAGTTCCATCGCTTTGAGGAGGTAAATATTTCTTGTTGTTCGTCGATGATTATACAAGAAAAAATTTGGTCTTTTTTGTTAAAGAAAAATCCGAAGCTCTTTCATGTTTCCAAGAGTTCAATATCCAAGTTGAGAATTCATCTTGCTTTTAAATAAAGAATTGGAGAAGCGATCGTGGAGGAGAAATGTATCTTCTTTATTCGAAGGTTTCTTTAAAAACCATGGGATCAGACATGAATTGACAACTCGTTATACACCGCAACAAAACGGTGTCGCAAAGTGAAAAAATTGAACAATAATGAATATGGTTCGATGCATGTTGAGAAAGAAAAATATACCACTGGAGTTTTGGGCCGAAGTTGTGTCTTGTGCTGTTTATTTGATAAACATGTCACCAACAATGAATTCGGAGAACTCAACTCCAAACCAAGTTTGGTATGGCAAGAAACCAAATGTTCATGTTCCAAATGCATTGAGATCGAATCTTGATGACAAAACAAAAAATATATATTTTCATCGGTTATAGCCAAAAAACTAAAGCATTCAAGCTATATAATCCTCGGTTAAATAAAGTCGTGATCAGCAGAGATGTTCACTTTGACGAAAAGGCATGTTGTGATTTCTCAAATTCTTCTGGGATATCAATCGGTCAGATCTTGAGGTTGAAGGCGATGAAGTTAAACCTTTGCAATCTGAAAATGACAAAGTTACTGAGCCTTGTCAAAATTCCCCAAAATTAATACCAAGGAAAATAAGAAGTTTAGTGGATATTTACAATGAAACTAAAGAGATGAATGCTAGTTATTATGTGTATTTTGCATTTTTTTGCAGGAGAAGATCCAGTTTCATATGAAGAAGCCTCAAAAAAGGAAAAGTGGATAGAGGCTATGAATGAAGAAATCAAGTCCATTGAAAAAATGATACATGGGTGATAATGAGTTCGCCTCCAAACAAAACACCAATTGGCGTGAAATGGGTGTTCAAAACTAAGAGAAGCCTAGATGGTTCAATCAATAAATACAAAGCAAGATCGGTAGTGAAAGGCTACAAACCAAAAGAAGGTGAAAATTTCAATGAGGTATTTACTCCTGTCTCTCGACTTGATACCGTTCGGTTGATTATCTCTCTTGCTTCTCAAAATGGATGGACGTTATTTCAAATGGACTTCAAATAAGCTTTCTTGAATGGTTCTCTACAAGAAGAAATATACATTGATCAACCGCTGGTATTCATAAACAAGGAAAATAAGATAAATTCTACAAACTCAAGAAGGCATTGTACGGGTTAAAGTAATCCCTTAGTGCATGGTATGGACGTATTAATGAATACCTCTTAAGATTTGGCATTGAAAGATGTCCATACGATCACACACTTTATATAAAAAGAAATTTGAAAGTTGGTATCATGATGGTGAGCTTGTATATTGATGATCTTATTTTTACTGGAGATTATTTGGAGATGATGTTTGATTTCAAGAAATCGATGATGGATGAATTCGAGATGACTTACTTGGAAAATTACATCATTTTTTTTTTGGAATCAATTTTCAACAAACAAGTGAAGGGATCTTTATCTCACAAGAGAAATATGCACATGAGATTTAAAAAAATCAAAATGGAGAATGTGAATCCTGTTGCAACCCCGTGCATTACTAGTTTAAAGCTAAGTAAACAAGGGAAGGAAGGCTTGTTGATACACAATGTTTCAAAGTCTTGTTGGTAACTGGATGTATCTTACCACAACAAGGCCTGACATTATATTCACTGTAAGTTTGATTAGTAGGTGTATGGAGAAACCGTATTCAGAAATCACTTGGAGGAAGCAAAAAGAATTCTTCGTTATGTTAAAAGTACTGTTGATTATGGTATTTTTGATGATGCTCGTGTACCTGTGAAGCTCATTGGTTACACTGATAGTGACTTTGGAGGAAGTATTCATAATTCTAGAAGTACTTCAGGTTACGTGTTTAATTTGGGAAGTAGAGCAATCTCATGGTTATCAAAGAAGCAACCTATCGTGGTACTCTCTACTACTGAAGTAGAATATATCGCAGCATCATTAGTTGGGTGTCAAACTTTGTGGCTAAAGGGAAAGTTCAAGCAAAATGATCCAACTATTTTATTATGTGATAATAGTTCAGCCATTTGTGTTTCAAGAGATCACGTGTTACATGAAAAAAACGAAACGTAAACGGTTGAATTTCATTTTTTGAGAGAGATTGTAAATGAAGGAGAATTAAATCTCAATTATTCCCGAAATGACGAGCAATTGGCCGATATTTTTACAAAACCACATGGAAAGCATGTTTTCTCAAAAAAATGTTGAAACTTTATGAGTACGAAGCAAATTTGTTTACGCGAGGCAATGTTGGTGTAAACCAAATTAAGTTAATAAATTAGTCCAAAAGTCATGTCATTTAATTGGAAATTCATGTCTTTTAGTTCAAGAGTCATGTCGTTTAGTTTAAAAATCATGTTTTCTCAACTATTATAAATAGGAATACATAATCTAATAAAAAAAACAATCGATCTTCTGTCTTTCCAATATATTCACATCAGAAACTACTATCTAATATAAAAGATAACTAAACTAGAAATAATTTTAAACATGAACTCGACTCACCAAAAATCATAATGATTTTCTCCGCTTTTATTATTCATAATCATCTCCACTGCAAAGTCACGTGATTTTATCATGTAATGATATCTTAATTCTAGATAAATAACTCATTCAAATTGTAAACGTGGTTTGACCACTCAGTTTCTACCTAAATAACTTTAAAATAAGGCAGACACTCTAGTTAGGCCAGATTAACGGGTCATGACCCGTTAAACCATCTGACCCGATACTATAATGTTTTAGTTTTTGTATTGTAATGTATTGGTTTCTATAGTGTAAAGTATTAGTTTTTCATAAATCTTTGACTCGTGCTAAGATGTATTTAATTTTTGTTTATCTGTACTATGATGTATTGGTTTTTTTTTTATTATAATGTATTGATTTTTGCACTATAATGTATTGATATGAAATTTTGGCCTAACGGATAATCCGTTAGTCCGACCTAACAAGAGTGTTGCCCTTAAAATAATAATTTAGCAATAATAAGCCTCGCTGACTGGGCACATAGTTAAACCTTTAATGGAAACATGATCAATCTCTCTTGCTAAACTACTATGACATTTAGCTTTCACAATCTTGAAATATTCAACATGAATATAATGGGATCTCGAAATGTACACTAATACAAAAATAGATTTGTAAAAAAAACATTGTAGAACGTCTCAAACGGCTACGTTGTAGAATGTCATCCGTTGACATTTTTGTAATAAAAAAATTGTATACTAGAATGGATATTACAATATACATTCTAAATAACTGGTGTCTGTTCATTCTAGAATATTCACTTTTTAGAACGTATATTTTGAATACGTTCTAGTATACTCAATTTAGAACATATATTATAAATACGTTCTATATTAAGTATTTTAGAATGTATATTATAAATAAGTTCTAGTATGTTACATATTTTAGAATGTATATCACAGACACGTTCTAGTAAATATTATCTAGAACGTATTAATTTATATTACGTTCTAGTATGTAATAAGTTTTAATTAAATCAATATTGGAAGGAAATATATTAATCTTCATTTTGACCTATAACTCTTCGCCTCCTTTTCTCCATCTCTGACTCTCCTCCGTCTCCTTGCATCTCCACCTCACCGCCTCTCATTCGTCTCCTTGCATCTCCACCTCGCTGGATTGGAGAGATTTCACCACTCGGGCCATCAAACTATATTAAAATCTCCATATAAATCCCTAACCCCTTTCCTTTATATCCTATATAATTTTTTTCCCTCTCACACATCAAACGCCTCACTGCGCCACCGCCACACTGGGCGGCGATGAGCAGCAGCGACAAGGGTGAGCAGCAACTATATCGAGGCGATGGCGACTCGTTCGGTTCAGCATGAGGGTGGGTTCTGGCTTGGGTCGGCTGGCTAGGTTTGGAATGATAATGGTGCTGGATTGGAGGGATTTCAAATTTAAACAATATTACAATCAAACATTATTTACTTTGCTTCAAATGGTAAGAATTCGATCATCTTGAAAATTGTAAATCGCTATACTGTTTGATTATTGAAAGAAAGTAAAGTATTCATATTTGAAAAAGATTTAGTTTTCAACTTTTCTGTATTTCATTCAATCATATTTTTCTCAATGATAACAGCAGGGAATGTCGCCACCATTTATAGTAACATGTAAGACAAATGTAACCCTAAAATATGTGGCAAAGATTGCTACAGTACACTTCTGCAACGTCTATCTAGATCGTGTGGTCACTATTGCTACAGTACAATCTGACAGCTATATGAAGCTGGATGTACTGGATAAGGGCTGACATCATTAGCTGACGTAGTGTAGGTTGTCCTCATGTGAGACCCATTGCCAGCTATACGTGCGACCTCTAGGCGACCTCTCGTACGACCTGAGAGGTCTCCAACCTTGCGACATGGTGTTGCATTCAACTTCAGGTTGCCAACCGTTATATGACCAAGCGACCGGAGCTTATCAGGATGCTCTGTATTATCCCCCTTCAATTCGAGTGCGGCGAGAGGAAGTACAGAGAGCTTATGTCGAATCCTAACAAATAATTGATGAGATAGCGGTTTGGTGAAGACATCGGCTATCTGATCAACAGAAGGAACAAAGTGAACCTGCAGTAACTTCTTCACAATGAGGTCTCGAACAAAATGAATATCTAATTCAAAGTGATTGGTACGAGCATGGAGAACAGGATTGGAGGCGACTGCAATATCACTTTGGTTGTCAACCAAAATTGTAGGAACAGCAGGAAGTGTGACACAAAGCTCAAATAGCAAGGATCGGATCCATATTATTTCTGCAGTAGAATGAGCTATACTCCGATATTCAGCCTCGGTGCTGGACCTCGAAACAAAGGTCTGCTTTTTAGAACACCAAGAGATAATATTTCGTCCGAGAAAAATACAAAACCCAGTGACGGATTTTCTGTCATCCAAATCACTAGCCCAGTCGGAGTCTGAAAAACCTGTCAGAGTAAAGTGTGAGGTTTTATTGTAGGTTATTCCATAAGGAATGGTACCGGCAAGATATCGTAGAATTCTTTTGATAGCCCGCCAGTGTGTGCTGAGAGGACAATACATATATTGGCATACTTTGTTGACGATATAAGAAATATCAGGTCGAGTGATTGTAATATACTAAAGAGATCCAACAATACTTCTATAAAAGGATGGATCAACAGTGGGTTCCCATCGAGATTTAGAGAGGACAGGAGAAACAACCATCGGCGTAGGGGTGGCTTTAGCTCCAGCCATACGATCTTTTTCGAGCAGAGTCAAAATGTACTTGCCTTGATTCATATGTAGACCCTGATCAGTGTGCGAGACCTCAATGCCAAGGAAATGATGCAGTTCACCTAGATTTTCTAATGAAAAGGCTGAATCAAGGTGAGCAATAAGCTTCAGAATTCCGTCGTTGTCGTTACCCGTGACGAGTATGTCGTCGACATACACCAAAACCCAGATGCAGACGGAGGAAGTGTTGGAGTAGAAGACAGAGCTATCAGCCTTGAAAGCAGAGAAACAAAAACGAATAAGGAAAGCTCGTAATTTTCCAAACCAGGCACGAGGTGCCTGTTTAAGCCCATAAATTGCTTTCGACAACTTGCACACCTGGAGAGTGGGACCATCCTGTTCAAAACTAGGTGGCTAAGCCATGAAGATTTCTCGATCCAGCTCGCCATTAGAAAGGCATTATTCATATCCAATTGTTTGACCAACCAATTACAGTTGACTGCAATGGAGAGGACAACTCGGATAGTGGTAGCTATAACAACAGGGATAAAGGTGTTAGAAAAATCAAAACCTGGCACCTGACAGTATCCCTTGGCGACCAATTTGGCTTTATATCGAGCAACAGTTCCATCAGCATAAGTATTCA
This sequence comes from Phtheirospermum japonicum, assembly GCA_014905375.1. Classification (NCBI taxonomy): domain Eukaryota; kingdom Viridiplantae; phylum Streptophyta; class Magnoliopsida; order Lamiales; family Orobanchaceae; genus Phtheirospermum; species Phtheirospermum japonicum. The sequence continues at coordinate 270,395 of BMAC01000880.1, read as the reverse complement.
GCTTGAACGACCACTTGAAAACAATCAACGACTTGCCTGGAGGTAGCTCAGAGAGATCCCATGTCTGTTTCTTAAGGAGAGCTGCTTTCCACTTGGGATGCGTTAAAGCTTCAACATAGGAGGAGGGCTCCCTGAAATCTAGAAGCTGTGCGTTGAGCACCTTGGGCTTGTAAATTCCTGCTTTAGCTCTTGTTATCATGTGGTGTTTACCTGCAAATGGATTAGTACTAGGCACAGAGGGAAAAGGAGAAGCATGTGGAGAGCTCATGATTGGTAATTGGACAGTAAGAGGAATAGTAGAGGGACTGGATTGACTGGAGGATAGCGGGATGGGCAGATGAGCAGGACTGGAGGGATGGAACATATGAGGTTGTGGTGAGGTCGCGCAGAACGATGTCTGGGGAACTTGTATAAGAGGAGGCGGACCAAGTATGGAAGGCTGAATATGAGGGTGTGGTGAGGTCGCATGTGGTTGTGTTGAGGTCGCTGGAGACTGAGGTGAGGTCGCATGTGGTTGTGGTGAGGTCGTTGGTGAGTATGGTGATGTCGCAGAAGATAATGGCAAGCTCACAGATTGTGTAATAGTATGGGGAATAGGTATAAGAGGTGGAGGAACAAGAATAGATGGTTGAATTGGAGCAGGAGTGAGGTTCAGAATTCTTAGAGAAGGGAAATTTGAGCTCGTCAAAGATCACATGTCTGGTGATTATAACCTTGTTATCTGGCAGTAAGACTTTGAATCCCTTATAGTGTTCACTGTAACCAAGGAAGGTACTAGGTTGCGACCTGAACTGAAGCTTATATTTATTGAGTGGTCTAAGATGTGGGTAACAGAGACACCCAAAGGGTTTAAGATGAGTGTAGCTGGGAATTTGATTTGGTAAGAGCTGATGAGGACTTTAGTACCGAGTGGTTTTAGAGGGTAATCTATTGATGAGATAGACAATAGTGGTAAAGGCATCATTCCAGTATTTTATATGAAAATGAGAGTGAGAGGGGAGAGAGAGACCTTTTTCAACAATGTGTCTATGTTTTCTTTCGGCAAGGCCATTTTGTTCAGGTGTGTAGGGACAAGAGATTACGTGGTGTATCCCAAAGGAGTGAAACTGATTTGTGATGGCTTTGTATTCTTCCCCTCCATCACTCTGTACTGACTTTAATTTAGAATGAAACTGAGTAAGGATAAGATTTTGTATATTAGTGAAGGCACTGAGCACATCAGATTTATTCTTTAGCAGATAGATCCAAGTATATCTAGTATAGTGATCAATAAAGGAAACATAGTAGGAGAATCCATTCGAGGATTTGACAGGAGCAGGACCCCATACATCTGTATGTACAAGATCAAAGGGTTTTGTATATTCATTTCCTGAGAGAGAAAAGGGTAGTTTATGGGTTTTACCCTAAACACAACAAGTGGAAAAGGTGATTTTATTATTATTAGCAATGGAGATATTACAGGTTTTGAGAACTGTTTGTAGTACATTATTGGCAGGATGCCCTAATCTAAGATGCCATAACTGTAAATCTGCTTCCTTATTTGAATCACTGGACTCAGTGATGAAGATAATAGGGTCTCGTCTCTTGAAAGAAGTAGGTGGGGTTGTTGGCGAGCTGAATGTCAAATTTGTAAAGGCCATTCCTAAGAGAGCCTCTGAGAAGAATTTGATGTGTAACCTGATCCTTTACACTATAAGAAGTAGGATGAAATTCAAAGTAAACAGAGTTATCTTGAGCAAATTGAGAGACACTGATAAGATTTTTAGTTATATGCGGAACATGGAGGAGTTTTCTGAGTAAAAAGGATTTGTTGCTGGATTGAAACTGAGAATTACCAATATGAGAATTACACAAACATGATCCATTTCCAACTTGAACCTTGTTTTTTCCTTGGAAATCTTAGGCGATATTGATATTATCGAGGTCATTGTTGACATGATTAGAGGCTCCGGAATCTTCATACCATCTCGCATCGCTGCCTGAATCAGACATCAGTGATATGGTAGAGGGATCAATGCACTGAGTGACAGGATAGGCTGAGTAGGAGATCGCAAAAGTGTTGGAGCTATTCTGTGTATTGGACTGTGCAATGTAGGCAGCATCAGATCGGTAATAGCATTTGTCAGCAGACTGGATACAGTAACCACAAATTTGACAAGGTGACTTATTTCCTGGTCTGAAACCTCTTCCACCTCGTCCTCTATTGATGTTGTTCCTTCCTCTGCCACCTCTTCCTGGGTGGTGACCTCTTCCTCTACTTGCTCCTGCACCAGTCTAGGTTTCTCTTCTCTGACCAAAAAACTTATTGGCGATGTTGATAGTAGGGCTTGATCCTTTTGTGTTGATGAGGTTTGATGAATTTCCAGCTTTCGGTCTAGTCTCATAGCTTAATAACATAGTTAGAATGTTTCTGACGGTGACTGAGTCACTCCGAGCTATAGCTGTTACCACCACCGGGTCAAAATCTCCTCCAAGTCCGGTGAGAACATGCATTGCTTAGTCTTCTTCAGAAATTGGTTGACCAGCTGAAGCTAGCATGTCGCAGCAGGTTTTAACCTTGTTGACATAGTCTCTGATGTTCAAGGTTCCCTTCTTGATAGAGGTGAGCTGCATCTTGTACTGCATTTTCCTAGTTGTAGTTTGGCTGGAGAAGTTAGCCTCCAGAGTATGCCATATTTCTCTTGAAGATGCAAGACCAACCATTATGGTACGTAGATTTTCAGAAAGAGAGGAGAGAAGCCAAGAAGCTAACAACTGATCTTGCCTAACCCAGAGTAGGAATTCCGAGTTTACAGATCCTTCGGTGATCTGGGATGGAGGTCTGATTTCTCCAGTTAGACAACCTTTAAGCCCATATCCTCTGACGGCTGTTTAAACTTGCATTTTCCAAAGCAGATAATTTTAGTCATTTAGTTTGATTGAGATGAGATGAATTTGCATCTGAATTGCTGAGTTTGAGCTTTGAGAAGATAGAGTAGTATTCTGGATTACTGAGTGAGAGCTTTCTTGAGCCTCATGATATGGAGTGGTGTTACCCACCATGAGATATAAGGAGAGGAGAGAAAGAAAACGGAAGAAGAGGTGTTCAGAGTCGGGCAAAAACCTCCTCTTATACCATGAAAGAAAGTAAAGAATTCATATTTGAAAAAAGATTTAGTTTCCACTTTTTTTGTATTTCATTCAATCATATTTTTCTCAATGATTACAGCAGGGAATGTCGCCACTATTTATAGTAACATTTAAGACAAATGTAACCCTAAAATATGTGGCTAAGATTGCTACAATACACTTTTGTAACGTCTACCTAGATCGTGTGGTCATTATTGCTACAATACAATCTGACAGCTGTATGAAAGTGGATGTACTAGATTAGGGCTGACATCATCAACTGACGTAGTGTAGGTTGTCCTCATGTGAGACCCATTGCCAGCTATACGTGCGACCTATGGGCGACCTCTCGTAGCCAACCTTGCAACCTGGTGTTGCATTCAACTTCAGTTCGCTAAGCGTTATATGACCAAGCGACCTAAGCTTATTAGGTCGGTCTCTATTAATTATTTCTCGATATTTTATTCACTCATCACATGTTTGCGCATTTGTACATTATCTTTTTCGGTTCTCAGATTGAAGTTGCAGATTATTTAGGTCATTAGGTATTTTATTGTTCGATCTTATGAATATCTCGTCGGGTTGAGCAATGTATTTGAAGAAACACATTGATTACACATAATGTCAATTTGTATCTTGCAGCCTATGCTTAAATTTGAGAAAATTGGGTGCTATTTATTTGTATCAAAGAAAGCAGATTTTCTAATAAATGCATTTGGTTTTCTATTCGTATGCTTGCAGTTCGATTTCTGCATTAAATAATCTAGTGAAAATCGAGTTCACTGATCACTAAAATAAGTATGTAGGGATTTTCTATATTGTTTATCCCCTCGTAACAGATGCCGAAAGTATTTCACTATGTGTAATTTGTTAAATTTCAGAGTCGGAATTTAGCTCACTAGTTTAGGGAGTTTGCCATGAATGGTTAAATATTTCAAAAACTATGTTAAAGGAGATATGTTTCACTTTTTATTTCACGGTTTTGGTTCTAAACAATGGAAGTCAAAGCATTTTTTTTTCTTCAAAATTCTCATAGTGCACTGAGATTTAAGATGTTAAACATAAGTCATTTTAATATAACTTCTACATGTGAATGAAAGATAAATCTGACTTGCTATTTATTATGATGAATTAGTATGGTCTTGACTTTAAAAATAGTGACTCAATACTGTGTTTCGATATGAGTGTGTACCTGTAAAAGAAACTTGAGTTTCAACTTGTTGAATAACTTTTTTTTGGAAAAAAACTTTTTGCCCCGTACTATTTCGATTTTCACAATTTATCATACAAACTTTTTTATGGGACAAATTATCATCTGAACTATGCATTTTTTGCCACTTACCCCCTGAAATCAGAATTTTGGTAGTTTTGGATACCATATTCGGTTTGTTAAGATTTTTTTTTTGGTAACTTCATTCCTAATTTATAATCCTCTCCACTTTCTCCGCCCTAATCTATCATTTCTACAATGATAACGGCACGACGGTTCTTTAAACCGTGAAATGTCGTTGCTGATCTTCTTCGCCATGGAGAGGAGGTCTGTCGTGCTGTTATCATTATAGAAATGGTAGATTAGGTCGGAGATATGGTATGATTAAAAATGAGGAGCGAAATTACCAAAAAAACCCTTAAAAAACCTTATTTGGTATCCAAAACCACTGAAATTCTGATTTTAGGGGGTAAGTTGCAAAAAACGCATAATTCAGATGGTGATTTGTCCCAATAAAAAAAAAGTTTGTATGGTGCACTGTGAAAATCGAAATAATTTAAGGGACAAAAGTCTTTTTTTCCCTTTTTTAATCCGAAAAGTGACTTTTGGATTTGAGGCTCATAAAGTATAGAGGGTGTCTTTCACTGGGGTATTAATATGGTATTTTCTTGTTGAAGAGTCTGCACTTAAATAGGGTTTGTTTATTTGAATTCATTTTATACTTTTAGTTTTTGGGGAGTTCTACCTTTTCCTATTTGGCAGAAGATAGAATCAAAAATACGAAGTTCTATTTGTTGAAATCACTTATATGTAAGCAGACTTTTCTTGCTAAATAATTTCTTATATCTGGTTATACATTTACTTGTAGATCTATAAAATCAATAACTAATTAGTCCAGAATGAAAAATTCTACCTTACCTTTAAGGGTATCATGCCTCCACCCCATCCTGCATTTATAACTATAGATCTCATAATCTAAAAAGCCTAAAATTGATCTAATAGTTGTAAATGCACCCCACTAAGTGAGGAATGGTGACGTGAAGGCACCATAGAGATTCCCTGAATTAATGTTCTGAAAACCATACTGCGAACGGGTGCTTCTACAGTTCAACAGGGTCGAACCGTGGTCGAACCGGTATATTATATGTATATAAATATTATACATACAAAATATATTATCTAATATTACATATTTTTTTATATTAAATTAAAAATAAAAGTTAAAATTGTCTCCTGGATTAAAAGAGTTCGTATAATCGGGAATAGATAGTTCTGCAATAAAAACACAATTATACTTGGATGTAAAAACAAGAAAAATATAATTGTATTCTTAAGGTTTGCATTTTCTTTAGTTCTACACAACTCTTCTTAATTAATTTTTAATATGTATTCTTTTTATAAGCCGCACGCAATTACTGAATTACTTGGATGGTTTTATGAAGAAGAATTGTAAAGAGAAATAAAGTGTTTTTTTTTTAAACACTTAACACAAACAGGTAGTTTTTCAACAATTTCCATCATATAGTTTTTTTTTTCAATTAGATAGAATAAATCATTGTATCTATGGGAGATTTTCATTTTTTTGAGAATATTCCTTATTAATCATTTTCAGGGGCCTCATGCATAAAGGAATTCATGAAATCTTATCGGCTTTTTTTTTCTTTACGAATTTCTAGAAGGAATCTTTGTGAGCAGGTTCTAGAAAATAAACTTTCTATAACGGGTTTTACAGAGACGTTCTAGAAAAAGGAACGGTGTTAAAGTAACCCTTTCTAGAAAACTTATTTTCTAGAATGGTTACTTAAAAACGGTTCTAGAAGATGTACTTTCTAGAACAGATTTCTTTATACCCATTCCAAAAACTATTTTCATGAACGGATTTTGTGTGTGAGGAAATAAAATACCTAGAACGGGTAAAAAAACTTTCTAGAACAGGTTGTCAGCCGTTCTAGAATATCGGACTTTTTAGAACGGTTGCATAATCGTTCTAGAAAGCTAGACTTTCTAGAACGGCTTTCTCTAGAATGGTTCAATAACCATTATAAAATGTCCTTTTTACCAATTCTATAAAGTCTTTTTGCACTTGTGGCACAATCCTCCAGTCCGTTGACTGTTGCTCCTCCTCTCACTCTGGTTCATTTGGCCTAACAAGTGCCTGAACCTGAGCTTTTTGACTACTCAACCAACTCTGATGACGCGTTTCCCATTGGTAGTTACTTAACTGCCATAAAAAGGGAAAATAAAAGGAGAAAGCTGCCAGGAAAGCTGCTGAAAGCTCGAAAGTTGTGTCTCCGATCCAAACTCCATCTGAGGTGGCTTCGCACACCGATCTTTGTTTTGGTGATTTTTCACCAAACCAACATCCCCTGCATGTGACCATGCTTCTTCTTCTAGCTCTAGTCTTGCTGGTTTTGCAGCTTCTGAACGTGCATCTCCCTCATCTGACCAGTTGTCCGGTGATCTTGATGACGATGAATTTTATGGCGTTGAACTCGAGGAAATGGTGCCTGTGTCACCAAAGTTCTTGACTATAGAAGCAGAAGAGTTGTTTGACGACTATCAAACTCGAGGACTGATTGCTGAACGCCGAGTCCCAGTTGAGGTCTTTGAGAAGTAAAACTTGATTGCATTCTTCAAACATCGAGGTATGTATTCAACTGTTACTACTGCTATGCCGTTTGTGTGTGATGTCGTCCTTGAGTTCTAAGAAAATAGGTTGTCGTCTGTTGTTGATTCCTTATCTATGAATTATGGTAAAGTGTTTGTGCGTGGGAAGGTTTTTTCGTCTACCCCTGATTTGATCAATGAGATGTTTGGGACAGATTCTTATCATGGATACTCAATTGTGGATGACATGGATGAGGTCATCAATTTTTTTTCTGGTGGGATGACGAAGAAATGGCGTGAGCAGTTACCCTGCACGCGTCTTTCCTCTCTCTATTCAATTCTGCATAAGGTGGGAGTTTTCAACTGGGTCCCTACCAAGAATGTGACGGTGGTTACTCGTCGTCAGACGGTCTTTTTATACAAGCTTGGTCGCGACATCAAATTCAACTTTGGCCAGCATGTCTTTGAGGCCATCACGAGGTTTGCAACAACCAAGGCCGTGTCCTCTCTGTGTTTTCCATCTCTAATCTACAGCCTGTTGGAGAATCAAGGTTTCCAGCCTGTCGTCGACGGTGTGCTTATTGAGGAGGCTGGTTGGTTCTCTTTGCGTGATCAGAAATTGACTGGTGCTCGCGTCATTGATCTTCCTTAGAATGCACCTCCTAGAACTGCCGAGAATTCTGGTGACGGTTCTGGTGTTCCTAACACCGGTTCCAACATTATGCAATTTCCCAGTACAGTTGTTCGGGCACACTTATCTTTGCTCGATACTCAGATTACACAACTACAAGCATATCAGGGATATTTGTTGGAGGCCCTTTTGCATTCTGAACAAAAAGGGGGAGAAGATGCTGGAGATGACGACGCTGATGATGGTGAAGATGAAGATGACGTTGATGGCGAAGCTGCCAAGGTGTTGGGCAGCTTATCCAAGGATAAGAGAAGAAAGAGGATCTGGTCTAACAATAAGAAGTTGAAGAAAATGAAGAGGCTGTTGCGGAAGAGGAAGGCTCAGGGTGAAGGAACATCGACATCTCCTCATCGGCAAAGAGAGATCGCAATCAATAAGTTCCTTATTTTCTGGTTGAAAACAATGATTGTTTTAATGTTGGTTTGGTTTTGTTAAACAGTGGTCATTTGTTTAGGGGGAGTTTTTTAATTCAGGGGGAGTCTTAGTGTTTTATTTTGGACTTTTTGGTGCGTCGTAGTATTTTGTACAGAAAGGTAAAAGGGGGAGATTTTTGAGAATTTATTCTTGGATAATTCCTTTTTGGTTATTTGCTTATCTTGGGCATAAAATAAATTAGGACTCTAGATTTTGTTTTCTAATTTGTGTCTAGGACATTATTTAATTTCCTAAATTGTGTTTAGGATTTGTTTACTTGTTTACCAAGTTTAGGACTTTATGTTTGTCTATTTAAAGACAAGACTTGGGACGCTTTTGATACACAGCTCTACTATTGTTGAACTCCATACCCTTGTGGTGGTAAAATAATAGGCACGCATATTTTTGGTGTTGAATCTAGGAACTAAGTTTATTTTTACTAATATTATGATAAGTAGTTAATTTTAATCTAGACATTTTTATTTTTATTTAGTTTTGGCATTACGTTTTGTGTGTGAAGTTGATAGATCATGGAAGGATCACCTGTTAAGAATAACTTTCCCAACAAGGATACGTACAGTAGAATGTTGCAACAAGATCATTTTTTTTGGCAGGGGGAGGGGGTTGATGTGGAAGATCTTAGCGAATAGTTTTTTTTTTTTTTACCAAGTTCCATATATAAAAAATACAAGATATACCCTCAGATATTTTGTATATGCTGTTGATTTTTATTTTTTATAAATTGTAGAGCATTATAGTGGATGAAAATAATCGATTACGTAAGTATTACCACCTTTGAAGAAGTCAAAACAATGTTTTAAGAAGGTCTTTTCATCTAGAAGAGCTTCTGTGAAGAATTGTAGAAATAATAGCTTTCAAACAAAAGGGCACGAAGCAAATGCATGAACTCTAAGATCGTTTACAAGAGATTAGTCAAAGGGGGAACATATTTGTTGAGAATTTATTCTTGGAAATAATTTTTTTTGGTTGTTTGCCTTTCTTGGGCACAAAATAAATTAGGACTCTAGATTTTGTTTCCTAGTTTGTATCTAGGACTTTATTTAATTTTCTAGATTGTTGACTCAAACTTTTGTGCACCCCGTTTTTAATAATTAATTTAAAAGCACGTCAGTTTGCTCGCAAGTGTACGAGGTAACTGTAGGGTGATTAGTTTGACTCGAGTCGTATCTCTCGAGGAAACAACTGTTCGGTCCTATCAATGTTTTTCTCAATTT
>BMAC01000880.1:216821-255849 GCA_014905375.1 Phtheirospermum japonicum | reverse complement strand
AGCTAGATCATGCACAATGCCGGAAAGTTGGTCTATTCCGCTCACCTTCTTTGAAAGTTCGTCTATCTTCGCATTCACCTTCGTGAGCCCTTCTCTGTTACTGATCGTCTCAGCCACTTGATTCTGCTGCCAAACCAACAACTGATCATTTGGTTGAGTTGCACTCGACGTCTGTCCCTGTGTATGAAAGTTATTTTGTACCGGTGGGACTGGTACTTGAGCATAATGCGGAGGAGGAAATTGTGGGTCAGGTGGCGTATGATTTGGATTGCCCGGACCCCACTTGAAAAGAGGATTGTCACGTTGTGGCGTGTACTTCTTTTGATTTGAATAATTCTGGATCGCGTTTACCTCCTCTTGCTGCTCACTGTTGTTAGGACATACGTCTGCTAAATGCTGGGGGGATCCGCACTGGTTGCAATTCGCAGCCATTTTCTGTGCAGCGGCCTTGCTAGCCCGCTCGGCTTTCCAAGCAGCTAATTTCTTGTCGAAAATCTCCTCGCATTTTGCTTTAACTAATTTGCCATCGTCTAAATCAGGGTCGGGGATGGAAACTTCATTAACTCTTATTTTAAGAGGCCGAGAGTTGGTTTGTCTGGACTTTTCGCTCTGCTTCTCCAACACTTGTCTTGCCTCGTGTGCTGTCAGGTCTCCGAAATCTCCTCCCGCTGCTATCTCTACTTCTCGTTTCCAATTGTCCAATAAGTCATCGAAAAAGAACTTGTTAGTCATCTCCGGTGAATAGTTGTGGTGGGGGCAAGCTTGCAAAAGTGTTTTGTAGCACTCCCACGTCTCGTGAAATAGCTCTCCCTCCAATTGCTCAGAAGTAGCAATTTGCCTCCGAAGATGCCCCGTCGTTTGGGCTGAATAATATTGGTTCAGATATTTGTCGCTAATCATATCCCATTCGGTTAACGAACCAGGCTCTAAGGACAGTAGCCATGACTTCGCCTTGTCCTTCAAGCTGTACGGAAAACAAATCATCTGGACCTCCTCTTGGTGAAGGCCATGAACTACGAATCGGCCAACTTCATCAACGAAATAATTTAAAAATGCCAAGGGGTCTTCATGTGCATTCCCGTGAAAGGTTGGGAGTAGGTTGAGTTGATGTGGTTTAATCTCTACTGCCCTCGCGGTCGGTCCAAGAACAATGGCGGACCAAAAGGGTACAACCTTTGGACGTGCCAAGTCGCGCTGTCTAAGTGCTCGATCTCCCCTTGGTTCTCGAACTTGGTCATATGCTCTCTCGTAGTGGTCGTTATGCGCGTAACGGTGCTCGCGCTCGTATCTCCTTCCGAAATTGTTTTGCTCATAACCATGATCCTGATTCTCCAACCACTCGTTCACGTGCCTTTGATTGTTAACATAGGCATTTCGKTGCAAAACTTCCTCATTTCTGAATGCCACGTTCTCGATGTTGTGCTGACGCATGACATTGTTGTTCATCTCTTCATTTTGCCTCAAATTCTCCATGTTGAGCGGGTGATTGACTATGTTGTGCGGCTGGTTAACTCCTTCGTTTCTCCTTTCGTCACGTCTAGTAGAGTGTGACTTGTTTGGTTCACTACCATACCCAGTTTGAATGGGACGTGGTGGTGATCTTGGTGGTGAATCGCCGTTTCGAACCGAATGTGCTCCTAACATAATGTCGGGAACTTGATCGCAAGCAAAATCGGTCGCTGTCGAGGAATTGTCCTCGGGAATAAGAATGGGTCTTGGTCTTGGCGGATTTGAACGATGAATGTCGATGAATGGCACAAGGTCGCGTTGAAGTGATCGCCTTCCTTGCATAAACTCAACAAAACGTCAACGTACCAAATGGCAAAAACCAAGTAAAAGCAAATAAAATAATAAATTAAACAGAAAATAAAACGAAAACATTTTTAATTCCTACTCGTTGCGTCCCCAGCAACGGCGCCAAATTTTTGACTCAAACTTTTGTGCACCCCGTTTTTAATAATTAATTTAAAAGCACGTCAGTTTGCTCGCAAATGTACGAGGTAACTGTAGGGTGATGAGTTTGACTCGAGTCGTATCTCTCGAGGAAACAACTGTTCGGTCCTATCAATGTTTTTCTCAATTTTGAATAACATACATATATATTTGGGGGTTTGAAAAGATTGATTCGATCATTATAAACTAAGATGATAATTTAAACTAATTAAACTAATTACTTTAACTAGTTTATCAATTACGAACTAAGTAGTATACTAAAGCTGATTAAACTAATTATTCTAAATTAACGACTAAAAGCAATAACTAAATTATCGATTATCGCTACGAAGATTTAGAGCTAATTAACGTAACTAAAGCATGAATTTAAGAATCTATTACTAACATACGAGTCATACCAATCCACGAACATTAACTAAGCATGAACCAAATCGCATAAATAAACTAAATTAATCAATATCCGAAAGTACGAGCATGAAGCGATTAAGCTAACTAAATTAATCTAGCATTAACTACGAAATTAACTAAGCAATTAACTAAGAAATTAACTAAAAGTTTAGAATACTTATTGTAACTACGAAAAGCAATGAAAAGATCCAGCTACTTCGGAGTTTGAACGCTGATCTTGGACGAAAATGGACTCTCGAGCGCGAAACCGGTGTTTCGGACGCGTAGAACTTCGATCCTTGATCCGCCTTTTCAAATCTCGTTATAAGACGTGGATTTATTGTTGTTGAATGCTAAAAATACCCTATGATAGATGTATCTGTCGTGGCTCTCCCTGGAAACCCGAAATAATGAGGGTTTATATAGATATTAGGAGTTTTGGAGCACAAGAAACCCTAATTTCCGAATTCTGGGCCGTCGCGTCGGCGGAGCGTCGATTGACGCAAGCAGGCGCTCGGCGGATGTCGGCAGTCTTGGTCGGCAGCGCTCGGCATGTGCGGTTGGCAGGGTGCGCGCGTCGCTGTCAGGTGCGTCGACGTTGTGCGTCGACATCGACGCTTCAGAGCTTTGCGTCGACGTTGCGTCGGCCTTAGTGCGTCGACGTCGACGCTTCAGAATGTTACGTCGGCATAGCGTCGTTCTTGCGTTGGCTGACGTGAACCATGGCTCGCTGGCACGGCTCACGTCGACGTAGCATCGACGGTCGCGTCAGTCGACGCGACTGAGCATCGGTCTCCAATCTCGATCGTTTGCTACTCGTTTCACCGGAAAGCTTGTTCTTCTACTCTTGAACATCGAACTCCGTCCTTTACGCGCTAAACTCTTCCGGTTACTTAGCTGTAAGGTGAAAACTAACGAAACATCACCTAATTGCATCAATTAAGACCAAAATACGGTAAAATAAGCTGGAATTATAAATTTACGGAATTAAGCTTAAATCGTCCAACTTATACCAAAAACAAATATAAAAACAAACTAAAAAGCTAGTAAAAATAAGGACAAATCTACTCTAATCAGTTGTGTTTAGGAATTGTTTTACTTGTTTACCAAGTTTAGGACTTTAGGTTTGTCTATTTAAAGAAAAGACTTGGAACGCTTTTGATACACAGCTTTTGCAAGAAAAGAACGCGGCGAGAGCACGACGAAATCATCGAAAGAGAACACAAGCAAGTTACATACTTGAAGCCATTGTCCGAGATCAAGAAGATCTTTGAAGTTGCCTGACCAACGGAGAACATCATCCTTCACGGCGATAAGTACTTTAGTATCAAAGTGTTTGATAATTTAGTTTTCATATATTACTTTATATCTTTTATGTATGATCGTGAACAAGAAAAGTAATAGTTTTCGGTTTTGTACACCCAAATTCACAAGTACTTTTACTTGTGAACTGAATTTAAATGTTTATTATTTATATTTCCGCTGCTTATTTTTGTTATAACTCTGATTGATGCTAGTTTCGGTGATTGTAACACCGAAAGCAACATTGATTTACTGATACTTATTTTCAAAACCATAGACCTTCAAATTCACAATATTACCTAAAAGTGCACACATTTATCTTTTTTTGATGGACTATTAGAGCATCTCCAATGAAATAATGTTGAAAGTGAAAAACTTGACACATGGAATAAAAATAGTTATGTGGCACATTAAAATAATTATGTGGCACATTAAATTCTTGACATTGTCAAGAGCAATGTTAAATTCTAGACATTACTCTTGAAAATGTCTACAATTAATTTTAAAGATACCATCCAATCATGTTATTTCTCTCTCTTTATTTTTTCTAAAAATAAATAAAATAAATTATCACATATATAACATTAAAGATATCGTCCAATCATGTTATTTCTCTCTCTTTATTTTTTCTAAAAATAAATAAAATAAATTATCACATATATAACATTAACATTGATGCATTGGAGAACTTTTTTTATAAAATATCAATGTCATTTTTGCTATATATGATCAATTAACACTATTGCATTGGAGATGCTCTTAGAGTGAACTCGAGCATATGTCAATCCAACTTCTAGCGACTCATTATTGAGGAAAGAAATGGAAGAATCTTCCAACTTCATGGGAGAAATAGGTTTGAAAAATAGGTGAGAATGTTTTTGGAGCCGTTGCCAGAGATTAATCTTATTTATATTAATATTACAATCAGTAGTTTAGATTTTAATTTAAATATTTTGTATTTATTGAAATTATTAGTGCATGATTTTTTTTATTTTTTTTTGTGTGTGTAGAAAGTGTGTATGATCACACGTTTTCAAAACGTACCACTTGCACCTTTTGATCCTGAAATAGAAGCAACCACTTGGAAGTTAAAAGATGCGAACAAATGAATAAATGATAATATAACTAATATTCGTAACCCAAACAATTTGATAATTGATTTGCATTTGCCTAATCATAATGACCTTTTATTACAGCAACAACAAGAGAAACTGCTGCGAGAGCAACTTGCACAATACCAGCGTGAGTAGAAAGAGCATCTAGAACGTCAACAATGAGGTCCACAGGGTGATAGGGATGGTCAAGGGATACCGCAACCTCCCATGAATGATGATTACTGTCAAACAAGGAATCTAAGTTATGAAGGAATGTCACACATTTTCATTCAAGTGAATAATTTCAAAAATAAGTACATGTTGATTCAAATAGTGTCATAAGATTTTTTAGGAGTGGACTGATCGAGGATTTGCAATAATATCTCGCACATTTTCTACAAATATGTGACCTACAAATTTAATTGTGTTGCCTTTTGCTTACGATTATTCCCCTTATCTTTGAGGGATAAGGAGAATTATTTGTTAACAATTATTAACGATGAAGCATCACTACATTTAATGATGTCAAGGAGAAATTCCTCGTAAAACATTTTCCACCAGCGAAGATGATGTAATTGACAAGCGAGATTATGTAATTTAAACATTTTAATTTCAAGACATCGTACAAAGATTGGGAACATTTCTGTGAGATTATTAGGAAATGTCATCGACATAATTTTTGAAAATGTTATCAATTTGTTTCTTCTATAATAGGCTAATGTGACAGACAAGTGCTTTGATTGACGTGGCCACCAGTGAGTCTTGACATTCGAAGAGTATTAAGTAGCTTATTATAATATAGGATATGGAGACAAACAATCCAAAATGGCCATCCAAGAGATATAGTATTTAAGGTATCAGACGTAGACCTTTATAAGAAGCTTGCCATGCAATTGGCGATTTTGAAAAATCAAATAAATAAGTTTACGAGAGGAGCAAAAGGATTGGTGGTTAAAAGTGGTATTTTGCCTCCGAACTAGTTGGAGGGTGTAAGTTTTGTTGCTTGAAAGTATGATAATAACTACCAAAGCAATCTAAACATGGGGTTTGACCATCCAAATAATCGCAGACATGAGAATTTTCTTATGGTAAAGGAAGAAATCACTTCAAGGTAGTTAATAGCTAAATCAATGAGAAGAAGCCATCAATCGGCTCTATTTTGTGTACATTTATTCAAGAATCGACGAATATCTTCATGAATAATGAGGTGAAGTTAGATGCATTGGAAATCAAACTTCCTTATTGACTAACAATATGGGAGTGCAAATGAGGAGTCTTAAATCTTATATTGGGCAATTGGTAAAAATGGTTAGTGGGCAAGGTCCTATGGGTTAAGTTTATGGTAGCACAAAGACAAACCTGAATGAGACATGTAATGCCATCACATTGAGGATTGGGACTAATTACGATGGTCAGAATATGACCGAGAAGGATGTAGAGAAAATTGGTGAATCAAAGATCATAAAGGAGGTCGATGAAGTTGGTGAGGAGATTGAGGTGGATCCTGGTGTTGAAAAATGGGTTGTGAAGCCTATATCTATTTCTACTTGTAAATCTCATATTTCAAATATCCCTATCCCCTTTCCTAAACATTGGGAAAAGAAAATTTTAGGTAGAGATTTTGCCAAGTTTTTTAAGTTGCGTAAGAGTTTATTTATGAATATTTCTTTTGTAGACACTTTGGAGAAAATGACAAACTATGCGAGGTTCATGAAGTATATTCTAGTAATAATAAAGAGAAAGATAGATGAAAACGAGATGGTGAACTTGAAGGAGGAAGAGTGTAATGTTATTCTCAAGTGTATGCTTCCCAAAAATGAGGACCCGAAGAGCTTTACAATTACGTGTAATTTCGAAGATACGTCCGTGGTGAAGTCTCTACGCGATTTAGGCTCAAGTATTAATCTCATTCCCTTGATTACATTCAAGAAGTTGATCCTTAGAAAGATAATGAGGTCCACGAGGACATTGAGGTTGACAGATCACTTCATTGTTAAACTAAAGGGAATTACATAAGATGTGCTAATAAGAATTGGTAAATTTATATTCCGTGCTTGTACTTGGTAAACCATTTCTTGATACGAGTAGAGCTTTAACTAGTATGGATAAGGGATACCTTACTCTTTGTCTTAATGAGTATATTTGTATTTCGCTTTATGAAGCGCAATCGATGGTAATATTTAACATTTTAAATTCTTAGATGTGATTGGTGTATGAGGGCGGTACTGTGAGGATGAGTTTTAAGTCAAAAGAGAAGTTCCTCGAGAATACTTCGACATGTACATCTTATTCGCGTATGTAGATATCTGTCTGAAGATATAAAACTTACCACTTGTTGGAAGGCAACCCAATGAAATTTTTAAGTGCTTTATTCCATGTACTAAATGATGAATATGCAGGCACAAAAGGATGAATATGTGAAAAATAGATTAAAGTTTCCACACAAGAACCATCAGTATAACACTGGAAAAAACACAATTCTTATACAACACAAATCAAGCCATATTCACTGCATACAGAATGAGTATTCACACACACAAAGAAAAACCTTAATAAAAATTACATAATGTACTTTCATATTCATCGCATATATATATATATGATTATTCATCACACGAATATTATATATTCATTAGATTACAAGATGAATATGAAATGTGTGTGATAAATATGCATGCACATAACGATTGAAATCCAGGAACGGAAGGATGACTATGTGGAAAAGGTTGAGAAACTTCAGACAAGCACAAACAACAAGACTCAAAAAAACATAATTCTTCAATAAAAAAAGTCAAGCAATATTCTCGACACAATTCTAGTATATTCCACGGTAAAAATTCATTTTAGTCCACTATATTGGCCACATTCTAGAAAAGGTACGTGATGATCGTCATCATAAAACAACGTCTGCTAAGTTGGTCAATTCATCAAAAAAGGTCCAAAGAAAACCCGATCGGGCTATTTTGCTGACGTGGCGTTATTTAATACTTTCTTATCATTTTTCTTTAATTTGAAATATTAAATGGAGAATAAAAAACTGGAAAATTTTTATTTTGGTCCATTATATTGGCCACATTCCAAAAAACGTACGTTAAATTGGTTATCATCAAATCATACCTGCTAAGTTCACCAATTCATCAAAAAAGGTCCAAATAATATTTTTTCTGTCGTGGCATGATTCTAAATTATTTTATCATTTTTCTTTTATTTAAACATTAAATTGATGACAAAAACTTGTTTTGCCTTCATTTTTTTTTCTTTTAATCAAGTTAATAAACTCTTAATTAGTAAGAAATAAGAAAAATCAGTGAAAATATATAAATATAAAATAAATCTTCAATAATTATAAATTTAATGAAATAATTTATATGATTTTTATATTATTAAAATTTTAGTTAATACAAAATTAATAAACTCGGAGATATTAGAATATAAAATGAATCTTAAAAATAATAAAACATATAGACAATATATATGAGAAAATCTCTTACAAATGAAATTTAAAATTTCTATATTTATTATATTATATATTTATATTTATAAATAATTATATTAATTATTATTGACTAAAATTTTTTTAATTAGATTACCGTAAAGAGAAAAGCAAAACAAAAAGAAAAATGGAGCAAAACACATTTTTGTATTTAATTTAATTTTCATAATTATAGAAAATTGATAAGAAAATATAGAATAATACCACGTTAGAAAAAAAAATCTGATCAAGCTTTTTTTGACCTTTTTTAATAAATTGGTTAACTTAGCAGATATGATTTGACGATGGCCAATTTAACATACCTTTTCCGGAATGTGGCCAGTATAATGGATCAAAATGAAATTTTCCCGGTTTTTTTTTTTCAATTTAACATTTAAAATTAAATAAATTAAGAAAGTATTGAATCATGCCACGTCAACAAAAATACCCGATCGGGCTTTTTTTTGGACCTTTTTTAATGAATTAGCCAACTTAGTAGATGTTACTTGATGATGGTCAACATCACATACCTTTTTTGGAATATGGCCAATATAGTGAAAAATAGAGGGAAACACTTGAATTACAAACAATCTTACATGCAAATACACCACTTAAACCTCGATTTATACTCTCATATCATATTTACACATAGACAATATCTTGGATTTACTAGAACACATGCAATTTTAAAAATTCTCAAATTTATTAAAAACTCTAAAATCAAACTGAAGAATTCTAATACAGTCACTAACTTCACATTTTAACCCAACAAACAAAAATTTTCAGATAATTTCAAAATCTGAATCCAAGAACCTTAAAGAAAAAAATGTTCTTTTTATTGGGGGAAATAAAATGAGTTTAACAGCAATAGAGGAAAAATGTCGAAAAACTATGGCAATTTTAAAAAAATGGACAAGAGAATCGAGAACTTTCTGGAGTCGATGCTTTAGATTTTGAGGAAGTGAAATTCCACGCGATGAAGGGTAGAATTTTTCAAAATCTAAGTAAGTGGCGACAAAGATGAATGTTGACGGAGTTGAGGGGAGGAGAGCAATGAATATTTTTTGCGTTGGAGGAATGGAATCGCAAGAGAGGGAAGGTTTTCTTTTCTATATATTGTATTATATTTTTAGAGTTTTGTATTTTGATGCTATGTAGGCGGAAAAGGGGATGTTGGCATGTGGTGTCACATGTTCACATGCGAGAGGGTTAGATTGGGTGCACAATGCATGTTACACCATATACAATCTCCAAATTTACCGCACTACTAGAGTAGTTTTAATCTACACAATAACATTTTTTCCTAAAATAGGGATATACTAAACATGGTCCAATGAATAGCCGAATGAGATTTTAGAAAGAAATGGCAAAATATATATGTTAGAATCCTTGAATTTTTATAAATTGGCATTAGGTATTATTGCAAAGGGTTCATATTCATCTCGGTTTGGTTTAACTATTATTTATTTTCTCTAGTTTTTGGGTTAACCTACAATTTATTAATAAATCATAAAAACATACTAACAATATTAATTTTGTTTTGCATTTTATTATTTTTTATTGATGAATAGATCTACAATGAATATTAACTATAAAAGAATTCATAAAAATCATATAAAATGTATAAAAAAGTAATTCAGTTTCCATTAAGTTCAACTGACTTAAACTAAAAGGCAAACACTTGTGTGAGGTATATTAATATGTCATAACCCGTCAGGATATCTGATCTGTTACTATGCTGTATTGGTTTTCTATTAAGAAGTATTGGGTATTGTACTCGAAAATATTGAGTTTTTGTAAATTTCTGACTTGTACTATGATGTATTGATTTTTTTATCTTAGTGTATTAGTATTATAATTTAATGTATTAATCTGAAATTTTAGTATGATGAATGATCTGTAAATGAGGCCTAACAGTAGTGTTGTCCAAACTAAAAATCTTATTTCTTTCAACCGACCAAACCAAAAACAGAATTGAGAAACCAAAATAAAAAATAAAACTTAGCTGGAATATTTTATTTGATTTCAGTAGTTAATGAGTTGTGTGCAAGGGTTAATCCTCCATTATAGCCATTCTTTTTTAAACAAAATAAACTTTAGCCATTTTATAACAAAAAATGTTTTGTGACCATTTTGGCACCTTAAAATACTCATATACCCTTCTCATTTGTACAAGTCTCCCTTTAGTATACACCTTCTTATATCTATGTATAATTATTAAAATATTTCAAAATAAATTGTTAAAATAATTAAAATAAATAAAAATTTTGCTCGTTATATTTTATGCTTAGAAATGGTATCAGAGCCTAGGTTATTAAGAACTTTAAAGAAGAAATTATAAATTTAACTTTTGGTGATGTGATCTATCTCCAAAAATGGATTCGAACGAGTGTTCGAGATTCATTTTAGGTGATATTTCTAAATTTTGGAAATATACGAGTTAGACCATCAAGAGAAAATAACATATTGAGACAACTGATATGTTGAACAATCTCTCACTGGAGTCAACAAGGAAACTCTAAGACAATGCGAGAAATAAACAGCGTATCACCTGAGTTACCTCTGGGTAAATCAGATGCAAAAAAATTAATCTGAAAATCATAGTGATACAACTCATGAATCCCATCAATAGATCCAACTGTTGTAAAGTGATATCTGATTCCTCTAAGAGTCCAAAGGATCTTAGAGAAATCCAAAGAATAATACAAGATGTCAACCACCATCAACAATGTATACAAGTGTAGATGAAAGAGACATTTGAACATCAAAAGGAAACACTAGAAACCTTATCTGATGTTCAAAAATGAGTCAAGGCCCTTGAAGCTAAGACAAGTACATCTGGAGGAAGACGACGTATAACTTTCACAACAGAACCCCTTTTACATCAAAAAGGGTAACCGACCAAGGTTATGAGAGAAACAATGGAGAAATAAAGATGATATCTATAATCAAAGGAACTCCATTACATCCAAAGAAGTAATGGAGAAAATTAATATTGAAGATCTAAATGTCCTTGTCGAATCCTTTATCCGATTGAGTATTGTCGATCTAAAAATGAACTCAAGAGAATCTTCGGACTTGGTTTTGAGAAGCACTCCTGCACCACCACCAATAATTTTCAATACAGGCAAAAGTACAGCTTCACACGAACCAGTACGAGATGCACCAACGCCACATGTTGGGTATTTCACCATAAAATAAATTCCTACAGACATAGTGGGTACCAGACAACATTCACGAAGTCTTAAAGGAAGTCCCAACTCGATCTTATACATCAATATAGATTAATGTTAAATCTGGATGTTCTAGATTTCAAAATTTGATAGATATTAATAGACGATTGGGCCTCTTCAATGCGAATTGAAGCTAGGACTCTCGGCCTTGAAAATGAAGGGTTCATTTTACTCCTTAAAATGAGCCTTGAAGGATCAATAAAAAACGCGTAGGATTTAATAAGATTAGATATAAAAATGGGAGTTATATTTGGAGAATCATTAAAAGGGATAGTTGATAATATGGCTAAATTAATTAAAATCCATTTTATTGGCAAAAAATAGAAAAACTATGGACAAGCTCTCTATTGCCTCAAATTATGAGATATTTATCATGTGTACGAGTACATCCAGCTATTCACTAAATACTGCCAAGGTGAACGATGGAGATGCGACGCAATTATTATTTGCGAAAATACAAAGTCTATGGAGAGAGATGTTAATCTAAGAATTAATGCAAGCCAGCAACTGATATGGATACGATTGTAGAAGGATGTCATTCCTTAAATCCAAGTTAGCAGAGTGGTACCACCAAGCGGAACTTTACAAGAATTATAAGAGATTAAGAGGAACCAGTAAATCGATTCCCTTATGTTGTGCTGAAAATGACATCTCAACAGTAGTTGGAGGTCATCCACATATATATAAGTGGAAGAAAGAAAGAAGCTACCCTTATGCTTATAGAAACAAGAGAAGGTTCCCAGGGAAACCAAAAAGGTTTTTGTGTAAACAAAAGTCCAAGAACTATATAATAGGACAAAATACAGGGCCAAGCCGAAGCTGGGGCTCATTTTCAAGCCAATGAAGTACCAGCAGGACTCCAGCAAAAGAGCTTTTAGACGATCTCACAACACATCTAATGAAAGTTTTAAAGATTGGAACTGTTGTACATTTAGAGTAAAAGGGCATATTTCTACAGATTGCACGGAAATAAGAAAAAGAGGATTTAGAAAGTGAGACAACCAAAGAGTTCGAAGAAGCTATCTATTATAAAATCTTGTACATGTGTATCAATTTGAGGGTATACCCTTAGATGAAAGCATTAATGAGAAATAAATACACTATGAAGATGTAAGTGAATCGTATTCAGAATCAGAGTAAAGGATAATTTCTTCAACAAGTAATTAGGGAGGATATGTCAGCGTTCCTTTCATACGACGATTCCTCAAACACTTATGAGAATAATGAAAGAAGATACAAAACTCCAAATGTATGAATAATTTACAATGGGATCAATGGAAAAGGTGATGGATACATTGGGGTTGAGGAACTATAAATACCAAATTATCCATAGAATTCCCATGGAGAATTCGCAATACCCACAGAATGCACAGGAAACCAAATTGAGATGCAACTAATCCCCTAAAGAAAGATCCCGGAGATTAAGAGCAGACTCAAAAGGGAAATAGTAAATATACTTTCATAGATCCACATTGGAGCCATTAATGTAATTATAAAATCAACTTTTAAAGAAGGAGTTGATTCGCCAATAAATCTCCCTCTTTGATAAAATAATCTCAAAAAGTTTCTTGTCTTTGAGCAATCATGAGAAATTTATACGCGGGAAAATTGGCAATCAATGTCTACTCAAGAACTGCATATAATTTGGCAGATTAAGATTTCAATAGAGTTCTTATCCTTTATCAAGACATTAAGAGGCCATATCCAATAAGGAGGGAAACCGGCCCTACTTGATTACATACAAGATTTCCTATGCACTCTCAAATACTCATCATTCATAAGTATTCTTGATCTTCGAAGATGTGGCAAAAGCCATCTTGCGGAGATAATGCGATCTCTAACAACTGGAGAAATTGACATGAAAATCTAAGATCGTTCTATCCTTAATAAAAGAAAGAGTCTCCTGATCGAACCAAGAAGAATGTCTTACCAATAAGATGGAATGATCTTTGGACCTCGGTGAGAAAGTCCAAGAACCATCCAAAGCACTCGAGATCCTGAAGTGTTCACAACTAATGGAGATTTAAAGTGTCAAGAACGATGGAGAGGTGTAGAAGAGATATTTGACATTACAAAGAAATATAACGTCTTTCCTTGTGATGCAGTATATCACTTACAACAACCTTCCATACAAAGATATCAAGGAATCATGAAGATCAAATAGATTAAAACGGTGATTAAAGGTAGTGCAGGAAGAACCTAGAAAAGCTAACTCTAGGGTTATAATTTCTTGAGGAACATAAACCTTGGAAAAGATTGAGAGATGGAATTGAGTTTAGAGTAGGTGAAAAAAGATACAGAATCAGATGAACACCACCCGTTGAAATGATATATGAAAATTTTCATGCATAATATTTTGCAGCTTATATTTATTGAGGAGCACGAATCTGTACAGCTAAACTAGAAGTCTTTCCTAAAAAAATGAAAGAAGAATTATGCGGGAAGAGACTTCTATAAAATAATTCTCGTCTTTAAAAGAGGGATCAAACAAGCAAAAAATCATGATGGGAGAAGTAAAATGTACTCCATGGTACAAGGTCAAAACTCCACCAATCTATTTTCATGATACGAGAGCTATTATTCAATTAGGGAATAATTTCCTACGGATATTTAAAAGACTTACACAAGAAAATGAGACTAGAAGACTTATTTTCATAACCCCATCTGATCATAAATTATAGTCCAGTGACTACGAGAGGCATTCCACATAAAAATGTCAATCAATTTTCGCAGTAAGTGTGTTGATGAAGGAAAACTTCGACAACCAAAATATGAAGGATCCAAGAAGTTATGGAGAAGAAATTATCTAACTACGAGCTGAGAGTTTAGGTGTCTAAAAGGAAGAGAGGATAAAATTACAAATCATTGTGTTCTCAAATCTAGACTAGACACAGTCTCACAGCCAGATACCACCAAGGAAGAACAAATTTTATTAGAGGATATCAAAAGAAAATTTCAAAAGAATTTCAACAAAGACCCTCTTACATGGTGGATAAGAATTAGCTCAAAGCATCTTTGAACATGAAAACTAGAAAAGAAAAAAAGCTTGTTAGATACAAGCCTATCCTGATGCATCAAGAAGACTGAAAAAGATATGCAAACTTAAGGAACACATTGACCTTAAGTTAATTGAAGTAGGCTTCTCTCCATACAGCAGTCCGAGTTTCCTGGTCCGCAACCATGGAGAAATAAAAACAGAGAAACCAAAATTAGTTAATAATTAGAGAAAAAAATTCTACCTCCTGAACTATGGCTACTTTGACACTTTGCCTCCTAAACTTTTTTTTCTTGCAAATTACCTCCTAAACTGTACGAGTTTTGCACTTAACCTCCTGAACTCCCGTTTATGGTGGAAATTCTAGCCAGATCTCACTCGTGTGACATGCACGCTAACATATAACGAGTAAAATTGACTTTCCATTTCCTCCTCATGACTCCAGCTCAAAATAATGGCACGTGAGAACTACGTAGGTTCCAAATCCTATGTGTATACATATATTAATGTGAACATTATCTTAACAGATCACAAGAGTGCTCATGTGCCATTGTTTTGAGCAGGAGTCATAAGTAGAAAGTCGGTTTTACCCCTTATATGTAAGCGTGCATATCACACGAGTGAGCTCTGACCAAAAGTCCCACCAAAAACGGGAAATCAGGAGGTTAAGTTTAAAATTCGTACAGTTTAGGAGGTAATTTGCTCGAAAAAAAAGTTTAGGAGGCCAAGTGTCAAAATGTCCATAGTTCAAGAGGTCAAAAAGAGTTTTCTCTATCAATTATAAGGGAATTAATTGCATCTTGGAATTTGATGGGTACTATAATCCAAGCAGATAACGTTTGGTAAATTACATTTAAATGCAAAAGTGTTCTCAAAGTTCACTTGCAATTCTGGGTTCTACTAGATTAAGATGGAAGAAGGAAGTATGAGGTTCACGGCCTTCACCACACCATGAGGACAATATATCTAGAATGTTATGCCTATGGGCCTAGCAAATGCACCTCTGATATATCAAAGGAAGATGGAAATCTCTTTAAAGATTATTTTAACTTCATGATTATATACATTGATGATATACTCATCGCATCGAAGAACATGAAAGATCATCTAAAACATTTGGAAACGTCTTCAGGTGTTTGCTATAAGGAGAGATTAGTGCTTTCAAAAAATATGGCAGTAATTGCTATAAGAGACATCGAGTTCTTTGGGATAGAAATCGATGAGCCTGGATTCATTATACAAAATCATATTGTAGAAAAGATACGAGGGTTTCCAGACACTCAAGGATAAAAAGCAACTTTAAAGATTTATAGGAGTTAATAATTTTGCTGGAATGTTTATAAATAACCTGTCACATTACAGGAAGGTGTTTAGTTCTCTACTAAAATAGGATGCCAATTTAAAATAGGAAAAGGAAAACCATGAAGGAATTAAACAGCTTAAGAAGATTTGTAGGCAGATTCCCAACTGGCAATTCCAAATGACAGGGATGAACTAGTTCTATACATATATGCCAGTGATTAATTGTGGACAGCTGTTCTTACAAAAGTGACGTCAAAAGGAGAAGTGCCATGCAGATATTGTAGCGGCTTATTTTAAAATAGTGAAGCAAATCGATGTCATATTAATGAGGAGTTCTTTGCAGTTAGAAAGATGTTTAAGAAATGGACTTTATTTCTACTATCTAAAAAGTTCACCTTAAAAAGAGAGAATTCGAGTGTCAAAGACTTTCTAAAAAATAAAATTGGGTTTAAACCAGAAAATACTAGATTACTTAGATGGCAACCTGAATGTCAATATTATGTTTAAGATATTGTCGTTATAAAATCTCATGAAAATGTTCTTCTGCATATTTTTTAACTTGAGATGGAGGTCATATTGCTGACGATACCCTCAAAAGTCTAAGGCAACTCAGGGAAAGCCTGGAGATCCTTGAATGAGATTTTGGGATGCTATGTCTTAATACAGAGGTCCCAGGAAAACCTCAATAGGCCATTCAGGAATCTACTTTTGATCACATGCGAGCATGTCAGCTGGCTGAGTGTCAACTTCTCAGCTTTGCGAAGGTCTCTTCTAGGCCGCATCTCCAACGGTACAAAAAGGATTAATTCGAGAATGGGTCTCTAACCCGAAGGTTATGGATTCAAGTACCAGAATCACGATTATTACAGATGATGCATTCAATGAGAATGTACAAGCTATAACGAATATTGAAATCTCAGTGTCATAATTGGAGGCTTGAAGTCAACTTACAAATTCTGGCTTAAAGAGGGAGATTTGAATCTTAGGCCACAGACTGACACTTCTAAGATCCAAACTGATGAGATTAAAATTACTTCTATGCAGATTTATCAAAGGAAATGGAAGAAGTTAGTTACCATAAGAGGTATCAACACCGACAAAATAATAGTTGATATCCCTGGAAAATACCCAATAGTTTGGATGGAAGTGGGAATTCATTCGAATGAAGTACAATAATGGTATAATTCTGGAGCCTTATCTTCAATATATCTTATTACACCATGCTTAGAGGAGATCTCCAAACAGCCAAAATGAATTGGGGAAGCGGTTTATGAGACTTGGGCCAATAATTAACATTTGACCAAAGGACATATTTTAGAGCTGTATTTTATTAGTGTGGCACTAGAACCAGCAAAGAAAGGCTTCAATAAAGCTTTTCATTTCATCAAACTTAGAAGATCGAAAGGGAATGCCACAAAATACATTAAAGCTGCCTCACCGGAAGATGCACCAGTGATAGTAGGAGCAATTTCAGAATATGATGATTCTACATGAAGAGCATGTGGACTATGGGTTTGTCAAACTTAAATGGACAAAGTAAAGTACCAATTCAAGTTCTTTCCAAATTTGGCGATCGGATCATTCCTCCTTAATTCAATGACATGGGCGACTACATGCTTTAAGTAAACTCTTTTCGAAAAAAAGAGAAGAGCCCTATGGGAAAACAAGATTCTAGTAAGCAAAGAAACCTACAAGAAATTTGGTAACAAGGAGCATGTCAGACGGTGGATTGATTGGATCTGCCAAGCATGCCCGAACCAAAAGGATCTCAAGTTTGGGAAAGGCTTTCGACCCAAACCTGACCGACGAGAGAATACATCTGGAAAGGACAGGAGACCAGCTGCTTTCAAGAAAGTG
This sequence comes from Phtheirospermum japonicum, assembly GCA_014905375.1. Taxonomy (NCBI): domain Eukaryota; kingdom Viridiplantae; phylum Streptophyta; class Magnoliopsida; order Lamiales; family Orobanchaceae; genus Phtheirospermum; species Phtheirospermum japonicum. Next base: position 238,254 of record BMAC01000880.1, on the reverse strand, counting down.
CAGGGACCACGCCAAAATAACATGTGAAATGATTCCCCGACAACACGAGATGACTGAGTCATAAGGGACCAGAAACAAGATGAGTCAGTGCACACTAAAATAAAGGACCACAGACTCACAATAACAAAGGGAAAGATGTAAGAAATAACGCATCTCTTATCAACAAGATCTAGAGTCCAAATTTGAAATCCAGAACAAGGTCCATAAATACAAAACGTCTGAGGATAAAGTGAGTGTTTTGTGTGCAATAATAAAGAGTGTTGAGTTTGTATTTGTGAGTTTATGTTTTCAAGTGCAAGCCTTTTCTATGAGAGGTTAAAATATTATCTCCTTCTAAAAGGAGATTACTAATATAATAGCTTTTCTTTTAAGTTCTTAATAAAATAAATGTTTTTGCTTCAACTTGAGTTCTATATAATTAATTTATCTCTATAAATCAATGTATCTCGTACGCCTAGAGTAGGAAACGAACGAAGGCTATACTGATCAACTATGGAAGGAGTCGGATAACTTGTAGTTGAACTTCCTCAAAAGGAAGTTAGGCGGTGAGGAACCGTCTGTAAAACGAACTAGGGGAGTAATTTTACATCTGGTGGCGTCGCGACCCATTTAACCTGAGGCTGATTTAGTCAAAAAGAGGTATGAAATTGTAGAAACATTTTAAATTGACGGAAGCATATTCGGTCTGATATGATCGTAATGGAATATTCTCATTTTCTATAAAATAAAATAAAGGGGGGAAAATAAAAAAGAGGTGTAATAACCCAAGAAACAATCTCATAGGCCCAAGAAATTGTATTCGGGAGCCTAAAAACCGCGTCTTGATAAGATTTAGTAAGGACATATATATCATTTTTAAGTGACAAATTCGCTACAAAATATTAATTCTCAAAAAATAGCTCCAATTAACGGTAAATTGGAGAAAATGTCTTTTCTCTATATCAATTCATGATTCACTCCCTGCCTAAAAAAGCAAACTCTGCACTCGCTTCTTTTATTAAAGATTTAAGTTAACTCACTAACACATAAATATTCCAATATTACCCTTAGTATTAATAAGCAACAAAAAGTTTTTGGTCAACGAAAGTGTTGCATGCTTCATTCTCAAGAAAAAGTATTTATATTGAAATAAATTAAAATTTATTTTTTAACATTCTTAGTTTTATCATTATTTTGTATGGTTAAGTATTACTTATTTGCTTATTATGTATTTGAAATATACAAACCAAGTAATTAATTATATTATTTATGGGATATGAAAATATTGGTATTTAATTCGTAAGAATATATTTAAAATATTTATTAATTGTGGATTCATAGACGTGCAGCTAAAGTTCGAATATAAATGAATTATTTGGAAGTCTAAAACACGAATATTTTGACAATATTATGTATAAACTCTAATTGTACTTGTGTTTAAAGTACTTAATATTAATAAAATTAAAATTATATTATAAATTAAAATAATTGCTTAATAGCAATTTTTATATATTTATGTGAAATAGTGTTTAAATTCAGATTGTATAAAAAAATATTTATCATTTTCATGTGTGTTAGATTATGGATTAATAAAGATTAATGATACATATATAATCATTTTAATATCTTTATAATTCTTACTTTATTATTTGGCAAACACTTGTGTTAGGCCAGATTGACGGGTCATGACCCGTTAAACCATCTGACCCGATACTATAATGTATTGATTTTTGTACTATGATATATTGGTTTTTGTACTCAAAATTATTGATTTTTCATACATTTCTGACCCGTGATATGATGTATTGGTTTTTCTATTGTGATCTATTGGTACTATGATGTATTGGTTTTTCACTATAATGTATTGACTTTTGTACTATGATGTATTGATATGAAAATTTGGCCTAACGGATGATCCGTTAGTCCGGCCTGACAAAAGTGTTGCCCTTATTATTTATAGTATAATAATAAATATATTAATAAATAAAATTTAAAAATTGTTAGATTAAATATTATAAAATATCTTCAAAAGAAGAGTTTTTCGTCTAATATTACATGTAATAGTTATAGTATGTTTAAAAAGTGTTCTACGTTAAAAAAGAAAGTATCTAATGATATTTTAAAATGCGAACGTAAATTTAAGGAAAAATTAATTATTCGTACGTACTTACTAAATACTATGTAAGTATTGCGTGCATAACCATTAAGTAAATTGTGCACTTTTACTAAGTGATATGTGAAAGCTCACTAAGAACTGCATGCATACTTACTAAGTACTACATTTATACTCATTAATTACTATATACCTCACTTATAAGTATTATGTGCACGCTCGTTAAATACTATGTATATATGCACTAGGTACTACATACACACGAATTTAGCTCAAGGGGCATTTTGAATATGTTGGATTAGCTTGATTGAATTTATGTACTTACTTTATTTACATGTGACTATTATTTATGTGAAAAATATGGCCGCATAATACTTGACAAGTATTGGATATATATAAACTAAGTATCTGATACAATAACAACAAGTACTAAATACACACGAATTAAGTACCAGGTGTACATACGTCGAGTACCAAATGCATAGTGAATAAAAAATAAATGCACACTCACCAAATATAAGTACCGGATGCATAATAACTAAGTATCAAATACGCGGACAAAGTATCAGGTGCACATACGCTGAGTACTAAATGCATAATAAATAAAAAATAAATGCACACTCACCAAGTATTGGATGGATATAAACTAAGTATTAGATGCATAATAACTAAAGTACTAAATACAGGAGAACAAAGTACCACATGCACATTCACTAAGTACTAAATAAATAATTAATGAAAAATAAATGCACATTCGCCAAGTATTTTATGCATATAAACTAAGTACTGTCAATTAAGTATTTAATACACGCAAATTAAGTACTAGATGCATATACATTGAGTACTAAATTCATAACAAACAAAAATATATGCACCCGCAAAATATTTGATACATATAAACTTAGTACTAGATTTATAACAACTAAGTATTAAATACATGCATATTATGTATGTACAAAGAATAAAAAATAAAAGATCACTCTCCAAGTATAAGTACCAGATGCATAATATTAAGTACCAAATACTTGCGAACAAAGTATCAGGTGCAAATACACTGAGTACTAAATGCAATAAATAAAAAGTAAATGCACACTCACCAAGTATTGGATGGATATAAACTAAGTATCAGGTGCATAATAACTAAAGTACTAAATACACGCGAACAAAGTACCATATGCACATACACTAAGTACTAAATGCATAGCGAATGAAAAATAAATGCACATCGTCAAATATTTGATGCATATAAACTAAGTATCAGATGTGTAATAACTAAGTATTTAATACACGAAAATTAAGTACTAGATGCACATACAGTAAGTACTAAATGTATAACAAATAAAAGTATTTTGAAGTACTACATGATTGGTTACCACGAGCTTGTAGCTGAAGTGGTATAACTTACCCTTTATAAGGGTGTTGACAAGGGTTCGACCTTAGACCTCTCAAATTATTTGAGATTTATCTTCTACTTTCCAACCACTTGACCAAACTTATTAAAAAAAAAGTACTACATTATTGGTTTTATATGTACATGGTTCTTTGTCATTTTCTTATTGTGAGTGACACATTGTCATACACCTTATATAGATCAATATAAAAGCACTTGGTGTTAAAAAGAAGAAGTATATTATTTAGTATCATTGTACAAGTTTGTCGTTGAAATGTTTCTCTCCTAACTATTTTTTTAACTCCATTAATATGACGAGTTTCATTTAATCGTCATCATGTAAGAGAATTAGTGTCGAAAATCTAGATCAAAAATGGTAAAATTAAATGTTGTCGTAAAAATATATTTCTCAATGACAAAAATAAAATTCGTCTCTATTGATTATCGTATTATGACGAACTTTTATGCTTTAAAAGGAAATCGTCTTTAAAAATGTGATTTCCTATTGTGACTATTGTTACTCCAATCAAGTACCTCTTGTATTTCGACCAAGTAGCACAAGCATACTGAACAATATAACGTTTATTGTTTGCACTAAGTACTTTCTTGTATTGAACCTATGTACTATTTTTATTCCAATTAAGTACCTCTTGTATTTCGATTAAGTACCACAAGCATACTACATAATATAATGTTTATTGTCCGCACTAAGTTCTTTTCGTATTGAACCTAAGTAATATATTTTATTCGTTAGACATTTAATACTTAGTATATGTGTATTTGGTACTTAATTATTATCCATATGATGGTACTTAGTTGTTATGCATATGATACTTATTTATTGTACATATGATACTTAGTTTCTATGCATTTTGTACTTATTCAATGTGCATAATGAGTGTGCATTTATTTTTAATCATTATTTGTTTTAGTACTCAGTGTATGTGTATTTGGTATTTGGTACTTAGTTCGTGTGTATTGAGTACTTAGTTGTTATACATCTGTTACTTAATTTATATTCATCCAGTACTTGGAGAGTGAGTTTATCTTTTATTCGTTATGTATTTAGTACTTATTGTATTTTCATCTAATACTTAGTTGTTATGCATCTTATACTTAGTTTATATGCATCTGGTAATTAAGTTTATATGCATCTAATATATGAAGAGTTGCATTTATTTTTTTAACATTATGCATTTAGTACTTGATAAATATAGTTTTTATGCAACAATACATCAATTGTATCTCTTTATCCCAACTAAGTACAATTTACATACAATAGTTATAATTACATAATTATTTATTAATCTCACACCTCATATGTTAGGAAGTAAACATGGAAAAATTAAGGATAAATATAGATGGGGATAATATGGTATAACTTGTAATAAGAGAAATGGCAATGCACTATGTAGATATGGAACTAATATTAGTGTGCTTCAAAATATACTGAAATCATGCACTGTTGATGTTCATTCAATTATTTATTCAATTCATTAATTTCGATTTAGTTTATAATTCGTGGACATTTATTTTTTTATTCGTTATGCATTTAATACTCAATGTAGGTGCATATGGTACTTATTTCTTGTGTATTTAGTATTTAGTTGTTATGAAATTAATATTTAGTTTATATGCGTATATATTTGACAAGTGTGCATTTATTTTTTATTCATTATTCATTTAGTACTCAGTTTATTTACACCTAATACGTTGTTCGTGTTTACTGAGTACTTACGCTTGATACTTAGTTTATATGGATATGTACTTTATGAATGTTAATTTATTTTTTAGTCTTTATGCATATAGTACTCAATATTTGAGCATCTGGTACTATTTAGAGTGCATTGAGTACTTATTTGTTTTGCTATTGATACTTAGATTATATACATACTTGATGGGTGTAAATTTATTTTTTATTCACTATTCATTTAGTATTATTAAGTGTATGTGTATCTGATACTTACTTCGTGTGTATTGAGTACTTAGAACTTAGTTTATATGCATTTGTACTTGAAGAGTGGGTTCAATTCATAAATCCTATATGAGGTTGAAATAGATTTTATAAAATTTTCATTTAGGACCCAAAGTTTATCCAATTCCTTTGGCCTCCCCAAAACCCCATAACCCATCACCATCCCATCCTTATCACCGCCACGAATCCCGACGTCGGCCCGACTTTGTAACTTGTGCCACCGACAACCTTCTTGACCTACCCTGGCCAACTTCTGGCCACACCCGGCAAGGAAACACATACATAAATTCACGCCACATAACACACACACATTACACACAGTCCCTCTCCAGCCCAATTCATATCCATTCGGTTTGAAATTCTAAATCAATATTTGTGTACATTGACATTGGGGAGAGTTCAACGGTGGTGACCGGCTAAAGTTTTATGGCAGAAGGATGGAGAATTCGACGATCAAAGTCATGAACTTTTAGCACTTTATACTTAAATTGTCAGTAATTAAGAGCTTGTACCCGAAATTCGATTTCAAGTTCGAGACGAGGGTGACGAGATTATTCAGATGAATAATTTTTTTGAGTTTTTCTTTACGATAGAGAGGTGGTCATCGACGGCGGCGGCAAGATGATTGAGGACGTTGGAAAAAAAATTAAAACTTTTAAAAAAATGAAACAAAATAAAAGTAATTTATGTTTGTACAATAAGATGGGTGGTTTAAGCATTTTAGTTGGGTGGGGAATTCACTTAAATTTATTTTTACATTTGTGAATGAAAAAAAATAAATGGGAACTAATTTAAAGGATGAAAGTACGGATGACAATTTATATCCGAAATCCCTGGCTAAATAGTTAAAGACTGTATAGCCGGCCGGGGACCTGTGTACAATCAGTGGTCACACACACTGTTTTTCCACAGTTTTCTGTGCCGCATAAAAATCATCTCTTTACAAACCTTTATCCATAATGGCTTAATCATTCTACAACATCTTAGTTGAGTCACACTATCGATTCCCATGTCAATTCTTATACTGTTAAATATCATTATTTACCTTCATTTCCAATCTTTATATAAATTATTATTATAACTCGAAAGCTGTGTGAAATTGTTGTCATACCTTTTTAATAAAAATATATATTCTCATGTCACAAATCAGGTTTCTTGAAATGACCTAGATACTCGATTGGTCCCAAAATAATTACTATTTTAAAAGATTTCATTGACTATTAGTTTAGCAGATGTCATAAAATTAAGATATTTTACAAAATGATTTATCTACTCTTATTTAATATAGGGATATTAAATGTATTTTATTATTCTCAAAATCCATGTGGAAGATTTAAAGTTGAAATATTAAGTTTAGAAACAATAAATAGGGATGATTTTAAAAGTTTTAATCAAAAGTGTTTGAATTCTCAAAACTACAATTAAGTTAGGATTAAAAAAGGAAACACAAAATTATCTTAGAACGCAGTGAGTAGTTATTTTACATTATAAGTTTACAACGTTAAGGGAATAAGAATATGCATCAAATACTGATAAGTACAAGGTTTGAAACATCTTATCCAGAGTCTTATATGATAAAAGATACTTAAGTTACAATACTTGTGCTTTCGCATGAGCCTCAATCCGCAAATGGACGAATTTTTCAACTTGTTATTACCTTCACGATTGTGCCAAGAACCTTTAATTGCGGTTGTGGATGCCGTCACATGTTCGTCAAACTCAACTAGCATCATTTTAGTGACAATATTGTTATCTTAGTTGTAACTTTTCCAGTGATCTGGAAGCCTCCTCCCACCTAACATATTTGTTAATCCTCCATTCTCATTATTATAGATTCCACCAGTATTAGTTTTCCTAACCTATAACAATAACAATTTAAGTGCCTTTGCAATCAAAACACACTTACATATGTATCTTCTCGACAATTCCGAGTTCAATTTAAAAGTATAAGATTAGATAAAAAAAAATATTATATTTGATTAAAATTATTATATATATTGTTATATATATGATAATATATTTATTGAATTATTATTTTGATTGTTTGCAATTATTCATAATAATATTTCCGTAAATTCATTTTGTCACTGATATGGTAAGATGTAAGTGATAGAACATTACTTTTAAAATAGTTTCGACTAATGATTATCAAGATTGAGATATTGATAATATAATATATGTCGGCATGTGGTTTACATCACATTCTTGGAGAATGCATTTAGTCTCACGACTGCGAATAATTGTTATTCGTGATGGACATATGGATACGTTAGAGAGTATGGTAAACTCTACTGATAAGCTATTTATTGTATAAGTATATAAAGCGTGTGATAATTTTTTGACTTGAGATCAATACACACCTTGGTTACTGAGTGATATACTTTGACCATGACAAATGTTTGCTCTCCTTTTCAGGGTTGATTTGGCTTGTATGTTAGGTACATTATGATGTAAATGAAGGTGATAGTTGAGCCAAGAAAGGATCATTCCTCGATTGGAATTTCGAGAGAGATCACTCAAGATCTCTATATTAAGTCGACTAAAATCATTGGCCAATGCAAGAGATGCATTCAATAGGGTAGTTGAGTATCGTCTAGTTGTCGACTGATAAAGATGAGATAAATTGATTAAGCAATTCATATAGACACTTGGGTAAATCTTAAGTTTAATCGAGTGATTCGTAATGAACGAAATTTTAGCAAAGTTTTGTATAAATATTATAATTTACTGAGTTCAAGTTAATGTTCTTTATATATTGAGTTCGTCCAGCTATATCGTCTAGGAGTTTTGTTTGGATTATCATTAGATTGATGTCATATATAAAATTATATAGGGTCACACTATCAAGAACGTAATAAATATTTAATTTGGAATTATAATATTTAATTATTAATAATTATGATGTTAATTTCTATTTGATAGAAACTATTTAATTTAATTAAATTGAGTTTGTATTTAATTATCTATATTATATTAATAAAGATATTGGAGCCAAAACTGTTTTCGGCTCATGTCTTGTACAGTCCAATCATTTTTAGAATTATGGTTCACTTATTTACCTGGTATAAATATAATATAAAGTCAAAAGTTGACTAATGAGTTTTTAGAGAAACATCATAACAAATCCTCTTGATTTTGAGGTTAAGATTTCTCGAGGTTTCTTGAGATCTCCTAACTTTATTCACGATAGAAATACACTGGAGCTTGATCTTGTATTCGGAGAATTAATTACATGGATACCTTAGTGTACTATAGCAATGTATTGTAGTTGGATCTTGGGGTCGGAGAATTAATTGCGTACGGCAAGATTTCTCGAGGTTTCTTGAGATCTCCTAACTTTATTCACGATAGCAATACATTGGAGCTGGATCTTGTATTCGGAGAATTAATTACATGGATACCTTAGTGTACTATAGCAATGTATTGTAGTTGGATCTTGGGGTCGGAGAATTAATTGCGTACGGTAGCAATACACTGAAGCTGGATCTTGATCTGTAATGTAAGGTATTCATACTTTCTCTTTCTCTTGGTTATTTATATTACAAATATATTGGTTCATATTATGTATTTGTTGGATCTAAAAAAATTTAAAACTTCCGTTACAGGAGCATAGTTTTCGTCTTTACGAACCTACAAATTCCAACTGTGGTATCAAAGATGGGGCTTTGTCAACAATTATTTTTATAATTTTATAATATTATTCATGTGTTGACTATAGTTTAATTGATTTAAATTTGATTAAAGGCTTAATTAAAATAGTTTATTAATTGTTTTATTTTTAATTTAACTTGGTTAAATTATTGTTTGAAAAGAAAGGAAATTGCAAAACTTAAAACTGAAAAACTTACCTTCTCCTCACGGACGCCGCCGCCGGGTACTCACAGCACCTCCAGCTGGGCTACGGCCTGGCCTACGCCGTTGGCCGGCGAAGCAACCCATTCTGGGCGGGGGTAACCTCCAGACGAAGGTCGTGCAGTGGCGGTGATGGGGTGGTGAGAAGGGCCGACTGCATCAATTCCGATGGGTGCTTCGGTCCCGATACCGGTGGCTCCGGCATGTATCCCGGCGGGGCATCACTACCAAAAGACTTGACTTCTCACGGGCCATAGCTTGGTTCCGACGGTAACGACAACTGGGGCCCGAATCGAAACCCATAAACTCAATTTAGGGTTTGGGTAAAACTTTGGGAATTTGATTTAGTTTAAAGCTTGATTGTGATTTTGGAAATTTATGAAATCTACAAAACGGCCCTAAGTTTTTCGAAACTACGAGGTTGCCTAGAACTATTCTTGAATTACGTTTAGATCCCAAGAATTTTTCAGAAAACTATTTTAAGCTCAAATGGCATTTTTGTAATTATTATTTTTTTAAAAAAATTACATAAAGGTCCCAAAAACATTCAGAAAATTGTTAAAAGGTTATTTGGCTATGCAATCATTTGCTTCCGGAAGAAATCGAAGAATCTCTTGGAAATTCTACGAGATCACCATAAATCAGAACCCCAGATCTGATGAAATAAGATGAATTGAGACAGGGATCTGATGAAATAGGATGAATTGAGACAGTATTATGTAAATACGTAATTATTTTTAATATATTAACCAGTTCTATATTTTTCGATCGCCTGGAAGGGAAAAAAGAAAGATCTGGTTGTTTCTTCAACAATTTCTGATCTCTGTTTATCTTCAATATATTAACCAGTTCTATATTTTTCGATCGCCTGGAAGGGAAAAAAGAAAGATCTTGTTATTTCTTCAGCAATTTCTGATCTCTGTTGGACCTCTCACTATGATTCGAACCCAGATGAAGAACGAACCGATCTTGTAGGATATTTTAAAAAATTGTTATTTTCGCTTAAAATCTTTTATATTATCTTAGAAATTTATTTTAAATTTAGAATTTAAATAATTTATAAATTAGAGAAATTTTAAATTATTTAGAAATAAAATTAATTTAGAATTTAATATTTTCTAAATTTAAACATTTTAAAATTATTTAAAAATAATAATTAAATTTAGAATTTAATAATTTTAAAATTTAAACCTTTTAAAGTAATTTAGAATCTGATTAAATTAGGAATTTAATTCTTTATAGATTTAAATGATAAACCCATGATTATTATTATTATATTATTGCATTATTTGATAATGTGAATCAAATTAGAATTTTAAATTTTAATTTAATTATAAAATTGTTCCTCTATAGTCCTAATTGTCTATGTGACTTGTATATTACATTTTAGATTAGAGTCCACATTTATTTTTTGGGTAGGCGGCGCCCATTATTTATCGAACTATTTGCTTATATTTTATGGGTAGGCAGCGCCCAAAATTTATTTACTGCTCATTTGTATCTTGTTAATTGTAAAATATGAGTCTCATCTTGGATGAATGCGCTGTCCATTACAATTGTGTGACTACAAAGCCTTTTTCGTTCATGAGTATTTGAACCCTAGTGCGTTCTCTGATCAACTAGGTTAAGGCGTGTTCATAGATGCATATGTTTGTAATCGTGTAATGAAGTTGACTTGCTTAGTTCTTTATCTTTGCTCTAGTGTCGGAATCCACTAAGGGCGTCAGATCGGATTGGATTCGATCGAACAAGAGTTATAATTGTCTATAACTGGTTTGGAGATCTACCAGTTGTGCTATTGTGGTCTAGTAGAAGCTACAATAGTATGAATATGGATCTTGGCTCGCCATGATCATATTTTATATGAGTTTGTATTCTATTGTAGGGTCGTAGAGTAAGTTAAAACTGTGGGAGCTAATTGTTAAAGTCCTTGTTAATTAGCCTATAATTGTGACCATAAAAATTAGAATTAGAGTTCATTTCTCGCATTATTTATTTTCTCCATAATAGTTAAGATGTCGAATTTATCATTAAATGTTTTATTGAAACGAACAAGTTGACTGGACCAAACTTTATGAATTGGTTGCGCAAACTGTGTTTAGTTATGAGATAATAAAAGATTGAGTATGTGTTGGGCACACGTGTTCCTGAGATTCTTGATAATGATTCTCCTGAATATGCCAAGTTTGACATGGATATTCATTAGAAACATAAGGATGATGCAACTTCGGCATAATGTGTCATGCTAACTGCGATGACAATGGAATTGCAGAGGCAGCATGAACACATGGCCTCTTTTGAAATGTTGGAGCATTTAAAGAGTCTTTTGCTTCGCAAGCTCAAACTATAGAATATGAGCTGCTAAGAGATCTCTTTAGGTTCAAGCTTCATGATGGGGTCAAGGTGTCTGAGCATGTCTTGAAGATGATAAGGTTGATTGAGAGGTTGGCTTTGATTAGAACGAATATACATGAAAATTTCTCAGTCAAATTGATTTTGGACTCACTTCCTAGTTCATTTGAAAACTTCATTGTGAATTATAATATGAAAAATAAGAAAGTGAAGCTTCCCGAACTTCATACCATTCTTAAGACTTATGAGTCTTCCACCTCAAAGGGCAAACATGTAATCATGGTGAGTACATCTATTAGATCTAACCTGAAAGGTAAGAAAAAGCAGTAAAAAAAACTAAGGCTAGACCTAAGCTTACGACTTTGAAGCCGAAAGGGGGTGCTCATAAGAAGTCAACAGTTGGCTTAAGATGTTTGCTTATATTTCAAATAAATTGACATTGGATGAGAGACCGTGAGAAGTGAAAAACATTAAATGTTTCCGACTCCTCAGGTATGTTTGTCATTGAGATAAATATGTCTATTAATAACTCTTACTGCTCTGTATTAGATATCGGATGTGTCTCACACATTTGTAATAATGTGCAGGGGCTAAGTGACATCAGGACGGTTAGACTAGAGTAACTTTGCCTGCCCGTGGAAAATGGAGCAAAGGTTGTTGCCGAGCGTTAACGGACTTATAGATTAGATTTACCTTTGGGTCATGGATTTTTATTTATATATTTGTAATTTTGTCCCATCGATTATCAAGAATATTCTTTCCATTACGATTTTAGACATGGAAGGAATTTCCTTCAATTTTACTAATAATAATTATTTATTTACGCATAATGGTGTTGTTTATGGAATGCTCCTCTTGTGAATGATTTATATGTTCTTGATTGTAGTCGTGACATTCTCAATGTGCAAAATAAACGTATAAAGTTTAGTAATCCCACCTATTTATGGCATTGTAGGCTTGGTCACATAAATGAAACAAGAATCGCAAGGTTAAGAAAGTTAGACTACTTAACACCATTTGACTTTGACTCTTATGGACAACGTGAATCTTGTCTCAAATGAAAAATGACAACCAGTCATTTTCTGGGAAAGGCATACGAGCAAAAGCGGTGCTTGAGCTGGTTCATAATGATGTATGCAGACATTTCACTACTCAAGCTAGATGCGGTTATTCATACTTCATTACTTTTACTGATGTGTTTTGACAGTAAACATTTTCGTCGTTCTTTTTTTTTTTTTTAAGTGAACAATATAATGAAATAAAAAAGTTACCAAAAATTAAGTATGCCCCAACTCAGCCATTGTCTTCTCATTCTCGCAGAGGTCCCTATGTGATGATCGGGATCCTCATGCCTGCAAAGTTTTGCCTCTAGTGGTGTGGGAAACCTGGAAAAAAAAAAAGAGGTGAATAAATATTTTAGTGGAGAATTGAAAATAAATTTACGAAAACACACAAAAGCTAAGGGGTAATGTTTCAAGTTGTAATGATAAACTTATGTAAAAAGAATATAATATTAAATTATAATTTCATGTAGTTATGTGATGTTAATCAAAATTAAAGAGTAGAATCTAACCACAAAATAGTAAAAAGAAAATACCACAAAACGACATTTGTTTCAGATTATGGTATTCAAATAATTTTTTGCAAACACTCTTATAAGACGGTTACACGGATTCTTTATCGTGTGACAGAGCCCAAAACGACAACTGTTTCAGGCAAGCCAAATCTCTTATAACATTTACTAATCCGAAACTTTCTCATTTTTTCTCTCTATTTTCTCTCTCCTGATCTCCCACCCCCAACCCTAGATGAAGAAATTTAATAGGATAACTACAAGAATAATGGCTAAATCAGTGAATACGATAGTTTTTATGCAGCAATCTCAAGCATGAGTTACAAATGTTAGTTCCTTTTCCCCAATCTAAAAACTGTATATTTTGGTTATTTACAAGTTTGTAGAAATACACAAAATTAAGAATTTATCAGTGTGTGCGTGTGTGTGAATTTATCGTGGTTCACAAAAATAACCCTTAAGTTCCCCTTCACCAATATAATAATTATATAGTTGGGCTTGCTAATTAATTATATTTATGCATAAACATAGAGTTAAGTTTTCTTTTGTTGTTTTTTTTATAATTGAGGATTTATGTAAGTGTGTGTGTGTGTGTGTTTGCGCGTTTGCGTATGTGTTTCAATTTGATGCATTTTGTAGATTTAGGTTTTTTGGTTATGAAATAGGGGTTTGTACCGGTTATTTACTTGCCTACAATTTACCGTTATAACTCTTTGTGTGTATGATTAGTGATCAAAACTTTTGTGCACCCCTTTTTAATAAATTAATTTAAAAGCACGTTAGTTTGCTCGCAAGAGTACGAGGTACTTGTAGGGTGATGAGTTTTACTCGAGTCGTATCTCTCGAGGAAACAATTATTCGGTCTTTTCGATGTTTTTCTCAAATTACGAACTAGAATAAAATACATGTACAATTGGGGTTTTAAAAGAAATTGAGTTGATCATTATAACTAAAGCAATAATTAAACTAAAGCTATTTGAACTAATTATTCAAACTAAATTATCAACTACGAGCAATAATCAAACTACTTGAACTCAAGAACTAAGAATCAATAGCAACGAATCTAAAGTATAAATATAATAACTACCCTTAAGCAATCACATCATACGAATCCAAGAACGAATAATTAAGCATAAATCAAGGTTCATAAATAAACTAGATTAAACCAATATCCAATCATAAATCGATTAAACTAATTAAACTAGTTCTAGCATCAACTAAAAAATAAATCAAGCAATTAACTAGAAAATTAACTACGTAACTAACTAAGAGTTTAGAGAACTTATTGGAACTAATGAAAGCAGTAAAAAGTTCCAGCTATTCCGGAGTTTGAATGTTGATCTTGGGCGGAGATTGAATCCCGAACTCGAATTCGATGTGTTGGACGTGTTGTTCTTCGATCCTTGATCTCCGTCTTCAAATCTCGTTATGAGATGTGGAATTATGTTTATTATAAGCTAGGAAACCCAGGTAGTCGTGTATTATGTGTCTCTGGTGTCTCTCTTCTTAAAAATCCGAAATATAGAGGGTTTTTATAGATATTGCAAGTCTTGGCGCACAAGAAACCCTAAAATCCGAATTCTGGGCCGTCGCGTCGACGGTGCGTCGACTGACGCGCGCTGGTGCTCGGCGTTGGTGCTGCCTGGGCGTGCGCGTCGGCTGGGCGGTTGCGTCGGCTGACGCGGGCTTGCATCGATGCTTCAGCAAGTTGCGTCGACTGACGCTCCTTCAGTCGAAGCTTCAGCAAGTTGCGTCGACGGTGCGTCGACTGACTCTCCTTCAGTCGACGCTTTACCAAGTAGCGTCGATGGTGCGTAGGCCTTACGTCGACTGACGCGGATCATGGCTCGCGTCGACGGTCGCGTCAGTCGACGCGACTGAGCGTCTGCCCCCGTCTCTCGATCTTTTGCTACTCATTTCGCCGGAAAGCTCGTTCTCCTATTCTTGAACATCGAACTTCGTCTATTACGCGCTGAACTTTTCTGGTTACTTAGCTGTAAGGTGAAAACAACGAAATATCACCTATTTGCCACAATTATGAATAAACTACGGTAAAATAAGTCAGAAATATAAAAATACGGAATTATGCTTAAATCGTCCAACTTATACCAAAAATAAATAGAAAAACGTAATAAAATACTAATAAAAACAAGGACAAATCTACTCTAATCAACTACCCCACGCTTTATTGGTTTGTTCGTCCTCGAACAAATGATAATTTCAAAGTATAACTAGAATGAAAATCAGTTCAAGCAAAGAGTCGTGCTATGCTACATACGTAATTTTGAGAATAAAGGTACAAGTCACGCAACGTCAAACACTTGACCATTATTACATTGTCGCTTCAAAATAAAATCATGCTTCCTTACGAAGGGTAATATATATAAGTACGCTCAAAAGCACTCAAGTATTTTCTGCATGGGACGTGTATACACTCAAATCATACAATTACATGCACAATAAATAAGCACAGAAAACCAATCTCTTCTCAATCGCAAATTAAGTGTGCTGTCAAAACTAAGAATCAGAAAAGGTCTTTACGGGTTGTAGTGTAAGGCTCTTTGGACAGGTGTGGAATATATAAGTCGTGTGGCTAACTCATGATCAAACATGATCAATAACTCACCTAACCTAATCTAATCAAGAAGCAATAGCTTCACCTCGTACAAAAGAAAAACCTCACTAAGCATTCATAACGTAGCCTTTAAATATAGGTTATTTCCCAACTCAAAACTCGTAAACCGACTGATAGCTCAAACCACTTAAGTACAATTGAAGCTTATAGCATGCTTCTTACACAACTCTTGCCTTTTAAACATAAGGCTTCATAAAATAAACAATAAAATTCAAGCCTTTATAAGCGCGTAGGCAATTACTAACACAAGACCCACCATCTTTCTTATCATTTTTTTTTTTAATTTTCCCCCGTTTATTCTTTTTATGGGGTTTCTCTCTTTTTTTTTATTATTTTTTTTTTAGATGGTGGTCCTTACTCACAAAATAATAAATTCCTAATAAAAATTCCCAAGACTCAAATAACCAATAAAAATACGAACTCCTACCCCACGCTTTTAATGGGTTGTAGGTGTCATTTCAAAAACACTCATGGCTAAAGGCATGGATTATTTGGCTATGATTGGCTCATTCAGAATTTATGGTGGCTAAAAATATATGATATGGTCGTAATAAGGTTTTATATGCGCCTTAACTTTATTTTCAAAGTCGACTACACACAGCGGTTTCAAAGAGATATCAAGACCGAAACTTATTCACGTACATGCAATGATGATAAACACTCAGGCTACTCGCTGGCTTTTTGCATGAAAATTTTTTGAATTGACGCTGGTTTTAAGGTTTTGCGAAATCGATTGCGTCCAAGTACTATTTTACAATATATAATAATAAATTTGAAAAATTATGCACTTATGCACGCTCAAAGACGAAAACAAATAATCATACATAGTCAACTTTGACAGGCATGCCATACAAACACAATTATCGCGCAGGAATAGCATTTAATCACGTTTAAGCATATAATTATTACAGGCCAAGTATCAAATAAAATTACATAATTAATCAATACAAATCACACTCGACCACCCCCCTCTCTAAAAATCTCGGCAATCTCCTGATTGCCACAAATACATTAAAATCACAAAGAGGAAGGAAAAAGAAAACATCCCTGAAATAATAGTAGTCGAGCCGCTACTCGTCGATTTGTGTAATTGGCCACTTCTTCAACGTATGTAATGTGAAATGCCCTAAGAAAAACAAAACAAACGAAAACAAAGAAAATAACAATATTTTTGGATTTTATGTTTTCCATTTTTTTTAAATAAAGCGTAAGAAAATAAAGATACAAGATTTAGAACTCGCGGGACTCATCATCCTCGTTGGGTTTCTCGTCGACATCCATGCTAGGTGTGGGGTATGCCGCCTCAAATCGCTCCTCGAGCTTCAAAATGCGAGCTCGCATCTTCTTCAAACTCCGACAGTTTTGGTCGTGGTTCGCATCAATCTTCTCGTCGATGATTTGGAGCTTATCGAACATCTTTAATTGAAACGCCCGGTTTTCGTCAAAAAATTGGCTCTAATCGGGACTCGGGCCCGAAGTAGAATGGCGGGCTTGCTCCATATCCGTGTCGCCATCGTCGTCGTCATCGTGTAGTCGAGACGAAGATCCTCTTCTAGTCGACGACCTCACTCGGGGTGCCGGTGCACGCGTAAGAGGTAATGAAGTGGTCCCGAGTGGGCTAAGCCGGATCGAACCCGAAGTGACGAGCGAGGCCGGTAATGTATGGCGCAAATGAGAGAAGTGGTGACTTTCTTCCCGGAGTACCCTTAGTGACGTTGTAAAGTCCTAGCAAAATTAATGGGTACAACCGGACTTGACGACCATCAACGAGGCATTGTAGAACATAAAGCTCAGCTTTGGTCGCGTAGGTGGCCTCGTTCTTGCATAAAATAATGTGCCCGAGGATCTTGTAGGCAACGTAAAGGGCGTCGTCTTGAATTTTTGAGCAAGGAAAATGCTTGCAATCGCCCATATTTCCCCCGGTGATCATCCCCCCAAAAGAGGCTAAATCGATGCCTTGAACTCCAACCGGGTGGTTCCCTACGGTCGGGAAACCAAAAATGTTGCAAAAAATCTCCTCGTCTACACTAACGTCATTCCCACCTAGTCGACAAGTGAACGTCTCGTCGTTTCGGATTGCCAAAGTGGAGAAAAACTCGAGCATAAGCTCTCTAAATCTGGGAAGGTGCATTTGGGCGAAGTGCCCACAACCAAGGCCATCTACATAACGCGAAAGATTGGTGTGGTGTTCTGACCCATTCGAGGCTTCTTCCGCAAGTCCTTGGACGTTCAAAATCCTATGCGTAGCGAAACCCCAGTTGCGAATATTCTTGAACATGTCCCTTTCCTTTTTGTCAAAAATTGGGAACGGTTCTCCATATTTCCCCGAGATATCCTTACGTTTACCCGCTCGAGACATTAACAATCAATACGAAGATGAACGGGAATGATAAACCTTGAAAAATAAAACTTTTTGTTCTTTGGGGAATTTTGTCGAACACTTGGCGTGCGTGTTCAACCAACAAAATATTTAAGCAATTCGTGCACCACCAACTTCCCAACACATAACCAATCAACAATATAATAGTTCCAAAATAGTTTCAAGCGAAGTACCTCGTCGATTTTCCGTAGAAACGCAAGAGTTGCCCGGAATTGCCCGAATTTGCTTCAAATCCACCTAGCCCGTAATGGAGGTTTTGGCTTGTAAGCAAGATAATGGATGAATGTGGTTGAGTTTTTGAAGTGTATGAATTTCTGGAATTTTAAAAAAAAAACAAAAAATTTTGAAAAACAAGAAGAAGAAAAATTTCGAAGAACAAGAAGAAGTTAGAAGTTGAAAAGTGGGAGAAAAAGGGGGGTTTGGACGATTTTAAAAACTGTTTTTCTGGGCTATCCCCGCGGGTCATACGCGAACGGGTCGGGTCGGCCGGGCAAAATCCGGTTTTAACGCTTTTAGGCTGGGTGGGTGGCTCGCATCGACGTTGCGTCGATGCCCGCATCAGTCGACGCGATAGAGATTGTTTTCTCGGCATTTGGCATCGACGTCGCGTCGACTGACGCGAGCAAGCTCGGTGTCGACGCGGGCGGAATCCTAGGCGACTTTTTCTTCGCTTGTTCAATCAATTCTCCTCGTCCGAGTTCTTCCATCTGTTCTAAACAAATAAAACAATAAATAAAATAAAAATAAAATACACAAGGATACATAATACTCGGGTTGCCTCCCGAGAAGTGCAATTTTTAACGTCGCTTGCTCGACACTATTTTGCTCGTTTTCCAAACGTACGGTGGATCTCCAAACTCCACCATCTTGTTAACTCCAGTCTCCTTTCGTTTGTCATAATAAGGCTTCAACCTATGCTTGTGAACCTGAAAGGATAATTTTCCGACTTCATCATACAACGTGCCTACGCCGTATTTCTTCTATCGAGAATGGTCCGCTCCATGTAGCTCCAAAATCAGCTGAGTCATATTTACGCTCGTGATTATACAGTACTAAATCTCCAACCTCAAACTGCAAGTTTTTAACTTCCTTCGTGCGAACCTCTTTTAATTTCTTCTTCTCCCTCACCCAATCGTCGAAAAATGCCTCGCCCTTGTTCTTTTTGCGTGAAATTTTAAATTTTTTGTTATGGTCGAGGGAATCGTGACTTGGGCGACTTATTGGTGGTTTATGCGGTCCCTCCTCATCGAAGTCGTCACCAAATTTTTCTACGATATCGCCCATGTCAATACCTAGTAATTCGATCAAGTCTTCTCCACTTAAGTGCATATGCTCCTCAAACTCGTCGTGCTCCTTGCTTGAATCGACTCGTTTATCCCCTCCCTCGATAGAAAATCCGGCGGCGTCCCCGTCGCTTAGTTTGTTCAAAGTTGCGATTTCTCGTAACTCGTTTACGCATGATGTAACGGGATCAACGAATTAATCATCCTCTTGCATGACAGGGGAGGGAGTGTTTTGAATATCTCTTAGAGAAAACATCACTATTTCGCCCAAAACAGTCATGGTCATCCTCCCTTTGTGAACATCGATTAGCGTATGGGAAGTAGACATAAACGGGCATCCTAGTAAAATGGTATGCTCAGTGCTTTCAGTCGGAACTTCGCCAATGTCCATAACTACGAAGTCAACCGGAATTACGAGCTCTCCAACTTGTACTAAAACATCTTCAACTACTCTCAAGGGTCGTCGGGTTGAGCGATCGGCCAATTATAGGCGCATGGTTATCGGCTTAAGTGGTCCAAGATCAAATGCTTGATAAAGTGAATATGGTAGTAAATTTATCCCTGCTCCAAGATCTAACATTCCTATCGCTCTTTGTCCATTGGCCAACGAAATAGTGATGCAGAAACTTCCAGGATCGCGTTCCTTGGGTGACAATGGCTTCTTAAAAATCGCGCTAACCTCCTTTGGTAAAGGTACGTATTGATTCGTCGTCAAACGTCTCTCTCTCGAAGCAAGTTCCTTAAAGAATTTTGCGTAGGCGGGCATTGTTTTGATTACCTCCAACAGCGGTAGATTGATATTGACGTTCTTCAAGAGGTTGTATAGTTCCATGAACCTCTTGTTCTCTTTCGCCGGGCGCAACCGGCTTGGAAAAGGAACATCATCCTTAATTTGCGTCGTCGATTGCTTCGGTAGTGATGCTTTGTCTTTGCCAAGGGTGTTGTTTGGAATCGTCCCTTGAATTGAACCAGGCACGTATCTATTGGTGGATTTATGTATTTTTTCTACTGATTTAGGAACAAGTTCCTCATCTTGGTCTACTATGCCATTGTCGATCTTCTTCCCACTGCGAAGGACGTGAACTGCCGACGCTTGCTCTGGTTGACTTGGTAGCCTGTCCTTCTCCTTATTTGACCTTGCAAAGTCAGTTGCTAGTTGGCCTATAGTTCTTTCCATCCTATCCATGTTTTTAGCTAGATCATGCACAACACCGAAAAGATGGTCAATTCCGCTCACCTTCTTCGAGAGTTCATCAATCTTTGTGTTCACCTTCGTAAGTCCCTCTCTATTACTAATCGTCTCGGCCACTTGATTTTGCTACCAAACCAACAGCTGATCATTTGGTTGAGTCGCATTAGACGCCTTCCCTTGCGTATGAAAATTATTTTGTGGCGGCGGCACTGGTGGTGCTTGTGCATATTGTGGTGGGGGATATTGTGAATCAGGTGGCATATGATTTGGATTTCCAGGGCCCCACTTGAAAAGAGGATTATCATGTTGCGGTGTGTATTTCTTTTGATTCGAATAATTTTGGATCGCGTTAACATCCTCATGCTGCTCAATGTTGTTTGGACACACATCCGCTGAATGTTGGGGGGGGATCCACACTGGTTACATGTTACGGCCATCCTTTGTGCAGTGGCCTTGCTAGCTCGCTCGGCTTTCCAAGCAGCTAATTTCTCGTCAAATATCTCCTCACATTTCGCCTTGACTAACTTGCCATCATCTAAATCAGGATCCCCCCCCCCCCCCCCCCCCCCCCCCCGAAGAGCAACATGACAACGAAGAACAAGTTATTAGTTTGTAACTATCAAACATATAAATATTTATTTTTCTTTACTTTATTTATTTTGTAACTAACCCGAACCGAACAAACAACCACTTGCGAATTTAAGAACTA
>BMAC01000880.1:117555-203181 GCA_014905375.1 Phtheirospermum japonicum | reverse complement strand
GGACTATCTATGTAAAGGTTTTCTTTTAAGTAGCCTAGAAGATAGCCTGAGTAATGTGCACTCGGATTTAAAGGACCTCCAAGAAAATTTGGGAGGCACTTGAGAAAAGATATAGTTCCGACGAGGCTGGAACTAGGAAATTTGTAGTCACGAACTTCATGGACTACAAGATGGTGGACTCTCGCCCGGTTATGGAACAAGTTCAAAAGTTCCAAATGCTGGTGAATGATGTCCACGCCGAGGGGATGATTCTCCCGGATGCTTTCACGGCCGCTGCCATGGTTCAGCGTGTCTATTCAAACGCAGTCAGGTGTTTGGTCAAAGTAACGTCCATGCAATAGCATGACGTTTGACCTGAAAGGTCAGGAGTTACAATAAACAATCAGGGGTCAAAACCACATGCGGCTAAAAGGTTAGCCATGGTTGAACCGGAACCCGAACCCCACACGGACCATCACAATCGGACCAATTGCCCAAGACCCAAGTCCCAAGTCCCAAGTCCCAGAGCCCAGAGCCGAGGACCGAGGTCCGAGGTCCGGGACCGGGACTGGGCTCGGGCTCGGATCCGCTCGGCTCCGCCATCGGCTTCGCCGAAGGCGGACTGGCGAACCCAAGTCCAAGAGCCCGCGTGAGCTTCGTTTACACAAAGTCCACACAACCCACTGGGCCCACTTGATGTCCAATCATTAATAGTTAAACACTTTTAAACTCCCTTCCACATTGGATAACTATCAATGTGGGATAAACGATAAGGCTTAAAAGCACCTATCCAACTTCCAAACACCATTTCTCACTCACCAATAAATGGAATTGAGAAATTCAAAAGGTTATAATTATCTACACGACACGTATAACGAGCCTATACAATTCGTTAACACGAATTATCGCTGTACCAATTAATTAGAATAAATCTAATTTACAAACTTTAATTAGAAAAAATCTAATTATTAACATTAAGTTTGTATGTATTTTTTGTTGCGTAATAAAAGAGCAATGATTGTGAGTTTTCCATTATAAAAATTAGAAACATACAATATTTCCTTTTAACTTTATATACTCCATTATAAATTTGTAAAATAAAGGTTGCAAAAGTTTTTGAGTTTTCGGATTTTGGGACAAGTTAGAGAGGACTGTGGTGTTTTGTTTTTCATGAACATTGTAGTTTTATATTCTCAACATTCTTCGGGAGTGGTTCTTATAATTATTTGTCTAATACCTTATTACTAAAAAGACCTGTGCAATACACGGAGAAAAGGAATATAGGTTGGAAAGATAGACAGAAGGACAGAGTGCAAGAAAGGAGAGAGTGCAAGAGGGGGCACTGTCCCACTGAAAACTTAAAACAAGAAAAAAAATATATATATATATATATAGGGAGTGGATCCAATAGGTCTACTTCTTATAATGATCCCGTAAGGCCAATTCACAACCATCCAATATATTAGATCCAATGGATATAAATTAGTTTGGTGATAAATACATCTATTTCTTTCTAAATGTGCATCAATGAGTTTTTAAATATGCATCAATTAATATTTAAAAGAACCTTAATATTATTAACTAATATAAATTACATCATTTATATTTCTCTCTCTCCTCAATTAATAATTCCCCTTTATTGAAATCTCTCTATAAGTCTAAAAAAATATAAATGTTGTTAAAATAAATTACACCATATTATTCCTTACAACCTAAGGAACAATACCCATTCCATTTTTCCCAATAAACTTGTACATTTAAAAATTCTAATCGAAATTATTGCAAAAAATCAAATAATAGAAAATAAAAATTCACTGCACATTTAGACGCATGTTATTGCACATTTAGAAGTATATTGATGCATGATTAGAATGACAACAATGTTTGCATTATATATCATGTTTCTCCAAGCTAATTTCCAAAAATTTTATTGCACGTTTAATAGTTTGCTAATGCACATTTACACGTCCGATGATACACAGTTAGTAGTACAAGTGTACAATAATACATGATATATCTTTATAAGTCAACCACCCACCATTCAATTTATATCTATCAGATCTAAATCTAGTGAGTGGTTGAGATTTGGCCCTACAGACTCATTTTAATAATTGGACCCATTGGATCCAATTCCTATAGATAGATAGATAGATAGATAGATAGATAGATAGAGATATAGATATACACAATATAGATATAGATATACACATACATATTAATAAGTCTAAGGCTATTGGTTGACTTTGTATTTTAAGTAAATATCTTTAATATTGTATTTCCTAGTTTATCCTCGTTAGTTACGGGTTAATTGTTTTATTGTTTGTATTCTCAAGATATTAATAGAGGTTTCCAATCACCACAATTCATCGTTGATTTTCCAAATATTCTCATATGGTATCAGCCATCCGATCCTACCAACCCTGATTTCTTTCTCTTTCTCACGCCTGTCGTCGCTTTTCTTTCTCACGCCTGCCGTCGCTTCTCTTCACGTTTGGCCTTGTCTCCTCCATCGTGAATCTCACCAAACTAGCCCCCTTTGGTGTCTTATTCAATGGCTACCTCTATCATTGATGCCCTTCCCGTCACGACCATGATTAACATGGTCGCTGCTATTAAATTGAATTTCACAAATTACCTCCCCTGGCGCCGTCAAATCATCCAATGGCAAAATGTTTTGACCTAATGGGCTTTCTTGATGGGTCTGTTGCTGCGCCGCCTGCCTCCATCACATCTGCGTCCGGTGACACGATGACCAATCTTAAATACAAGTGCTTTTTGAAGATGTCGCATCCGAGGTCATTGACTCGTCTACCTCGCGAGACACGTGGCTAACCCTTGAGGGAGTTTTCTCTTTTATCTCCCGCCAGCATCAACTCCATGAGGAGCTATTCTCTCTGTGTCGCGGTAACTCGTCTGTGGATGAATATGATAAGAAATTCAAACTCCTTTGTGATCAATTACATGCTATTGGTCGGCAGGTGGATGATACAAATAAAAGTCACTGGTTTTTGCGCGGCTTGGGTGTCCAGTTCGCTGGTTTTGCGGACACATGTATGGCCCTCTCCCCTATTCCAGGTTTTCGTGATATTTTGCATCAAGCCAAGCAGTATGATTTATTTCTTCGGGCCATGGAGGGTTCCTCATCTCCAGTCGCGTTCACGGATGATCAACGGACCATATCTAATCGTGCTCATTACTCCAGCAATCGTGGGAAGTCCGGTGGAAATTCACGATTGTCTGGTCATCATGGTGGTCGTGGTCAGAACTCAAACTCTCGTGGTTCCTCCCCTGGTGGTTCGGGTTGGACCAATGGGGGGCGTAATCCCTATACTACACGTTGTCAAATTTTTCGTGGGGATCACTATGCAAACAAATATCCGCAATTCCTTAACAATCGTCCTGATTTTTCCTCGGCACACTTATCTCAGGCGTTCTAGTCCGCGTGCAACGTTCCGGACACTACTCCCGACTGGTACATTGATTCAGGAGCATCTACTCGTATGACCAATATGCCTTCAACACTGGACTCCCATGCGCCGTATTCTAGTAACGGTTCTATCATTGTTGGCAATGGTCATGCTTTAAATATTTTGCATATTGGTTTTTGTGCTTTGTCTGCAAATGTCAAATTATTGGATATTTTGGTCGTGCCTCATATTACCAAAAATCTTCTATCCATCAGTAAATTAACCTCTGATTTACCAGTTGATGTCACATTTTCTGATAAGTTTTTCACGATTCAGAATCGAGTGACAAAGGAAACTCTGGCCCATGGTAGGTGTGATAACGGACTTTATTTGCTTGATAAGGGTGTTCCGACGTTTTTGGCAGCGGTCAAGAACAATGTTTTGAAAGCTAGTTTTGATTTATGGCATTTACGTCTAGGACATGTCTCGTCTCCTATCATTTCATTATTAAATAAACTTGGTTATTTATCTGTTACTTCCATTTTGCCGAGTCCCAGTGTTTGCTCCTCTTGTCAGTTAGGAAAGAGCAAGAAACTTTCTTTTGCCTTTGAATGAAAACGTGCGACTATTATTCTTGACTTAATATATTGTGATCTATGGGGTCCGGCGCCTGTTACTACTTCTGCTGGTTTTCGTTATTATGTAGTTTATGTGGATGATTTTTCTCGTTTTTCATGGATTTAATCATTATGCGCTAAGAGTGGTTTTTATGATGTCCTGGTTCATTTTTATACTTTTGTCTGTACTCAATTCTCTCGTAAAATCAAGTTTTTTAAAAGTTATTGTGGAACTGAATTTGTGAACTCGAGAGTTCGTGCTTTTATGAATCTGCATGGTATTCTTCATCGTCTTTCTTGTCCCTACACACCGCATAAAAATGGTAGGGCTAAACGTAAGCACCGTCACATATCTGAAACTTGATTATCTATGTTATTCCATGTCCATGCTCCTGCATCTCTCTGGTTCAATGCTTTTGCAACTGTTGTCTTTATCATTAATAGGCTGCCATCTCCATTGTTTCATGATACCTCCCCATTTCAACTTTGTTTGGTCATGTTCCTAATTATGCCATGTTCAAACCATTTGGGTGTCGTGTTTTTTCGTATCTTCGTGATTATGCTGCACATAAATTGGAACCGCGCAGCCGTCCTTTTATCTTCTGGGATATAGCAGTATTTACAAAGGTTTCCGATGTTTTTATCCTAAGTCATCAAAGTTCTTTACTACTCACCATGCCAAATTTAACGAGCATTGCTCTCCATTTTCTCGGGTTTCGTCTGCAACTCCGATTTTCAATTTGGACATCTCCATTTTTCGGATACTAAGGATGATCACTTGCCACCTGATGTTCAGCCTGGTTCCATATCTCCGCAGCCTATGCATGCCCTATATCCCGTTATTGCCTCGGCACGCATTATTCCTGATGATCCACCTGAGCCTCCTCATATTTCATTGCCAGCTCCTGTCCAGGATCACCCTCTCATTACACCTGTTTTAGCTCCGGTTGGGATTCCTTCTTCGTCTATGGCCTCCGCTCCGCCCGTTGCTGCTTCATCCTCCACCCGTCATCCCATGGTAACCAGGGCACGAGATTGCATTTTTAAACGCTGTTATCATGTTGATTTGGCAACCACGACCCTTCTTTCTTCTCTTGTTGCCACGCTTGAGCCACGTGGATTTAAGTCTACAGCTAAGCATCCCGAGTGGCTCGCCGCAATGCAAGATGAAGTTGACGCTCTCCGTTCGAACAATACTTGGACTTTGGTGCCACGGCCCTCTGGTGTTAATGTTGGTTCCAAATGGGTTTTTCGTACAAAATCTCGTGCAGATGGGTCTATTGAGCGTCACAAAACTCGTCTTGTTGCGCAAGGATTTACACAAATTCCGGACACTGATTTTCATCACACTTTCAGTCCAGTGGTTAAAGCTGCTACTGTACGACTCATCTTGTCCATTTCGATTCAGCACAATTGGCCCTTACATCAGCTTGACATTGAAAACGCATTTCTTCATGGCGTTCTTGACAAACCTGTCTTTATGGATCAGCCTCCTGGTTTCATCGATCCGCGATTTCCTGATCACGTCTGTCGGCTTCAGAAAGCTATTTATGGTCTTTGGCAAGCTCCCCTTGCTTGGTTCCAGCGCTTTAGCAAGTTTTTATCGGGTCTTGGCTTTCTTCAAAGTCGTCGTGATTCATCTCTCTTTCACTTTCATAAAGGTCCTTATATCCTTTATTTATTGCTCTATGTGGATGACATCATCGTTACCGGCAATGATTCGACCCTACTGCGACAATTTATCTCTCGTACCAATGTTGAATTTGCCATTAAAGATCTGGGACGTCTTAATTATTTTCTTGGGCTTGAAGTGTCGTATACCTCTACTGGTTTATTTGTTGGTCAAGCAAAATATGCTTCTGATATTCTTCACCGTGCAGAGTTGTTGGAAGCTAAGCTTGTTTCTGCTCCTTTGGCGGCTGGTAAATCGCTTCTAAGTAACGGCTCTCCATTTCGTGATCCGACTTTGTACAGGTCTCTTGTTGGAGCTCTCCTATATTTGACTATTACTCGTCCTGATCTTTCTTATGCTGTGAATTCGGTGAGTCAGTTCCTTCACGCGCCTACGGATGATTATCTTCTGGCAGTAAAAAGAATTTTGCGCTACGTCATGGGTACTTTGACTATGGTCTTTCTTTCAAAAAAGGTTCTAATTTTTCCATCTTGGGATATTCGGACGCTGACTGGGCTCGTTGCATTGAGACTCGTCGTTCCACGTACAAATATTCTATTTTTCTTGAGGGAAATCTTGTTTCTTGGAGTGCCAAGAAACAACCTACTGTCTCTCGCTCTAGTTGTGAGTCTGAATATCGCGCTATGGCTAATGCCGCCGCCGAACTGGTTTGGGTGATGAATTTGCTTCATGAGATTCGGTCACTTCCGTCTACAAAGCCTATTCTCCTGTGTGATAATAAGAGTGCTATTTTCTGAATCAGAATCTGGTGGTTCATAAGCGAGCTAAGCATATTGATATTGATTATCATTTTATTCGTGAGCTTGTCTCCTCAGGTAAACTCATCACTCGGTTTGTTCCATCTCATCTTCAGCTCGCTGATATTTTTACAAAGAGTTTACCCCGTCTGACTTTCGAGTTTCTACGATCCAAGCTTTGCGATTATCTTCATCCCACGCAGCGCTTGATGGGGTAATAAGGCTAAGGCTATTAGTTGACTTTGTATTTTTAGTAAATATCTTAATATTGTATTTCCTAATGTTGTTCCAAGTATTCTCATACATATATATATACACACTCTCTTACTTTCAGCATTTCTTAAAAAATAGCTCCCCATTTGTTTTTGCAATTAAATATTATAAGTTTTAGTATGTTTCAAAAATAGCTTAAATAGCTTTTAATGAACCTAAAATGCTTACATGGCATGCAAGAAAGAATTGTTGAACCAAAATACAAACATCAATTCTTGATGATTAAACACGTGTCTTTTGATATTATTAAATGGTTAGATCATTAGATGTTTGCGTAAATTGTGGATATAATCTAACATTGCCATGTATTCCTACGAACATTACCCCAAATCACAATATGTCTATGGATTTTGTGTTCGCCCAGCAAGTTGGTTAGATCAAGTTGACTATATATCTGCACAATATCAGAACATATATAACAATATAAATAAGATTTAATTAAATAAATAATATAAATTTAAATAACAATTAAAAATATGTTACTTTCAAAAAGATTTAAAAAAATAGGGCGGGATGCTATTCCCAGGAGCGTCCCGCCCACCGGGACGCTATTCGCAAAAGCGTCCCGGATCAAAATTTATGGCCCCAGAATTTTTGGGGCCGAAATGAAAAAAAAAATAACACGGGGATCGGGACGCTTTTCGAAATAACGTCCCGGGGGGTTTTGATAAAAAAAAAAAAGAAAAAAGAAAAAAAAAAAAGGTCGGGGTCGGGACGCCTTTGGGAATGGCGTCCCGGGGCTATTTTGCAAAAAAAAAAAAAAAATTGGCTATAAACCCTAACACACGCCGAGACTCTCCCATTTCTCACAATTAGCAACAGCATCGGCGAGTGCAGGGGGCCATTCTCTCCAATTTTTAAGGTAAGTTTTATTTTATTTAATTTACTTTAATAAATTATAATTAGTTGTTAGTTTTAGTATTTATGTATTATATTGTTATTTTTAATTTTAATAAATTGCAGTTAGATTTATTTTAGTTTTCAATTTATGTATTTATTTTGTTAGATGTTTTTGAGTTATAATTATGAATAGTTACGAAATTTTATTTGGTTTGTTTGTGAATTTTTTTGTTAATTGTTAATTTATTGGGGAAAGTTTTTTTTGTTTTTTTTTGAATTGTTCATGGAAATTGATTATGGAAATTCTTGACCTTAAATTATTACCTTCTATTTAATTATTTGTGAATATTTAGGAAATTTTAGCTATGAACATTTACGAAAATGTATTAGATTTGGGAGTGAATTGTTTTGTTAATTGTTAATTATTTATGGAAATTGTAATTTGTTTTGTGAATTGTTCATGGGAATTGATAATGAAAAATATTGACCTTAAATTATTAACTTCTATTTAATTGCTCGTGAATATTTATGAAATTTTAGTTATGAACATTTACGAAAATTTATTAGATTTATTTGTGAATTGTTTATGGAAATTGTTATTTTTTATGCAAATTATTAATTTTTTTTGTGAATTGTTCATGGAAATTGATTATGGAAAATATTGACCTTCTATTTAATTGCTTGTGAAAAAATTATGAATTACGGGAATATGTGATTTTATTAATTTTGTGAGAAATTATTAATTATGTGAATATATGAATTTATTTATATTTTTAGAAGTGTGAATATGTCTTCTGAAAATGAATATGACATGTATGCATCAGTTCTACGAGACGAGAGTTGATATGCAAATGTAGATTCCACCAAGCATCATCCCCCACCATCGATCTCGAACTACCCCGCCGATTGGTTCGGACCAGATGAAGGAAGCGATTCTGAAAATGGTTTAGATGAACTAAATGATGATGGTCATGAAACTGACGAGGAATTCTTTCAGTTGGGGGGTAGCGTACCAGATGAATATCCTTTTGAACCTACCTTGAATGAACTTGCCCCTACAACCCATAAACGAGCGGATAGAGGCTCGGCCCTGTACAAGAACATACCATTTTTCGATCACGTATACGAAGACGTTCCAATTGATTCTATTGGTGTCCCTCAACCGGACTTGTACTACGATAAAGTCGAAGGAGTGTTGATAATAGGCATGATATTTAGAGATAAAAGACATTTGATGTGGGATGTTAAAGATTACTATGTGCGCGTCGCCAAGTGTTCGTATAGAGTGGTAGAAAGCAATCCTGTGATGTGGAAAGTTGTTTGCATGTCGAGTTCACTTGGTGAGAATCATGTAGATATGAACGAATCATCCAAATGCGGATGGCGGCTCCGCGCTAGTTTTCGGAAACGGAAGGGTGCTTGGGTAATCACAAGATTGGGTTCTGAGCACAGATGTCTCGCATAATTTACACGTAAAGATCACCCCAATTTGTGTAAAAATATGATTGTTATGCTCATTACCAGCCACGTCGAGCAGGATCCGTTATATAGCGCCTTACATGTCCAGCAGGCTGTCAGACAAGAATATGATTACCTTGTGCCGTATCACAAGGTGTGGCAAGGTTTGCAGCGGGCTCGTGAAAATGTGTACGGGACGTGGGAGCAGTCGGTCCAATATTTACCAAAATACATGGAGGCCTTGCAGATGTACAACCCGGGGACCGTGGTCGAGTGGCGACACAAATTTTCTGGCATTCCCGATGTGCACATATTAAGATTTTTATTTTGGGCATTCCGACCATGTATCGAGGCTTTTAGACATTGTCGCAAGGTGATCAGTGTTGATGGAACCTTTCTGGTTGAAAAGTACAAGCACACGTTGCTGATGGCAGTTACAGTTGACGCAAACCAACAAGTCGTGGCTTACGCAGTTGTTGATTCAGAGAGTTACAGCTCGTGGCATTAGTTCCTTCACATGATTGCAAAATATATTGTTCGCGACATAGAAGGGGTTTGTCTTATATCTGACCGGAATGCCGGACTACTCAGTGTACTAGAACAAGTTCCGGCCTTCTCTTCTAACGTTTTTTGTTTGCGACATGTCTCTTCTAACTTCAACACGCACGCCAAATCTGTGAAATTGAAGGATATGTGTTTCAAAGATGGAGCAGAACCCAGGGTTACACTCTTTCACAGAATAATGGAGCAGATGAAGGCGCTTGATTCGAATGCATTTACGTACTTGGATGGCATTGATAAGAGCAAGTGGACATTGTCCCATGACGGCGGCAAACGGTGTGGCATCCTCACGACCAACATGTCCGAGTGCATCAATGGAGTGATGAAGCGTGCTAGACGGCTCCCAATAACTACCATCGTCCGAATCACATTTCTTCGAAGTGTTCAAAATTTCAATGAACGTTTGAAAGATGCGACAAGAGTCCATAACATGCAACAATTTTGGCATGATAAGATATATAACCTATTCAGAGAAAGACAACAATTAGGGTCATCTTACCAGGTTACAGGCTTTAATTGGGCGGCACAAACGGCTTCAGTCTCTGTGAACGTCGGCGGAGGAGCTCGTAGTCGAGTCTTTCGAGCTTCCTTGTCGAAAGCAGAGTGCTCATGTGGTAGATGGGTGAGCAGCGGTATTCCGTGCTCTCATGCAATAAAGGCGTGTACCGAATTTAGAGTGGATCCTCGTCCTTACGTCCAAGATTACTACAGCACTGCTCTGCTGGGGCATTTGAACCGTTGGCCCGATGCAGAGGACTGGAATGAGGCAAGTTTTGAATTGGTTCATGATCCACACACGAGGAGGCAGCGAACAGTTGGACGACTCAAGGGTAGTAGAATCTCCAATTAAATGGACCAAGCCCAAGTACGCGCAAGACAATGATACCGTGCACAAGATGTGGCTAGTTCCTCACAAGGTGGTGGACGTTCTGGATCCAATCGTTGATGTTAGATAGGGCGATGATCTTTCCATTAGTCTGTTGTTGTAATTCGCTAGCACTTTTACAAGTTGTAATTCGCATTACTTTGAACATTTATAATTGTTGGTGTATGAATTTCCTAACTAATATTCGGGTTTGATCTTGCATTTCCTTTATTATGTATGAACTTTCCTTGTTAATAAATATATGTTTATCTCATTTATATGGAACAACAACAACAACAATAATATTCGTCTAATATTTCATCCTCGTTTCTATGTAACTATCTTGCAGATGACATGATCGTTCTTGAGCCGACAGAGTTTACATAGGTCGAGCAGCGTTGTAGGTGGTCGTATAGATGGGTTTCTGACGGTGAAGCGGGCAGTTGGTTATATTTTTTGGGACGAGCGTAATAGTCTTCATCCTCGAGTTATGTCTGTGCTACATCGTTGGGGATTTTACGGGGTCGCATATTGCGGGGCGATTATGAAGCTGGACGGCCATCTGATCACTGCACTAGTTGAGAGATGGCGCCGCGAGACGCAAACATTTCATTTGCCCGTGGGAGAGTCGACGGTCACTCTCCAGGATGTGGCTGTTATTTGGGGTCTTTCGATTGAAGGTGCCCCGATGATCGAGGATGACGCGGAGTGGAGCAGGGAGGAATGGGCGAAGTACGTCAGGTCTTACGTAGGGTACCAGTTGGATTACGAGGTGGAGATGAAAGGTGTGAGTCATCCATCATGGTAATTGTGTGATTCGTTAATAACTATTTTATTTGTCACTTTCTTACGATTAATATTAAAATAATTATTTTTTTGTGTTGAATGTAGATCCCGTTGGTGGATCATCGTATAACGTGGGGGGTGATTACGTTCCTACAATGGGAACGTCTGAGTTTTATACTCCTGCATATGTTGGACAGTCATTCACCGATCTTCTGCGTACCGATTATCCGCATGAAATAGGATGTCCGCGGCCAGACTTCCAGACGACGCCTATTCCGATGTCGATTCCCACTGAAACTGCAGATCGTGCAAATCAAGTTTGGGGTCACATGGTGCGTGGTAACGACAGTGAAGAGGAAGAGCCGAACCAGGAACCAGCAGCCCCCCCACAAGGACATGATCACGATCTACGTAGAAAGTATAAGAAAAAGAAATGTGGCACGGGATCACACTATTTCTCATGATGTGTAAATTAATTTAAACTGAATCAGAAACGTGGTTCACTTTTTATTTCATCGCTTAGTAGTTATTAAAAGACATTACAGAATGCAAATACCAACCGGAATTACAGAATTCCCTAAGCAATAGAGCACTGTCGGTACAATAACATAAAACATTACAGAATGAAAACATAAACGCAATCCAATGCAATCAAGCACTGTCGGTACAAAAACATAAAAATATTACCGGATGAAAACACAAACGCAAGCCACACAGATAGAGCAGTGTCGGAAAGCCAATGTGCAATGGTCAACGGTACTTCCACTCATAGAGCTTTTACGGTGGTCAGTTGGAAACACATCTTCAAACAGTACTTCCATTTTTGTGAGCAAGGGTTCCACATCAAAAGCGTTGTAATAGCTTTTGATTGGACAATCCTGCATTCATCACAACTAGTTAGAATAATAATGAAAGATTGAAATTACTTGTAATAATTGAAAAAGAAGTGTAGAACTTACAGGCATAAATTTCTTTCGTACATTATGATCACCTAAGACCATTTTCAGATTCCCGTTCCAAACAGTACCAGGAGTCCGAACCAGTTCTTTGAAGAATCTAAGTCGTCTCTGAAGTTGGAGAATTTTGGCTATGACGTCATCTTCAAAAACATCATGGTGATTTTTGAAGCAGCAGTTAAGAAAACACTTGGCCTCTTTCACTTGGTTGTCTGTTAACAGTCCGTCATTTGGATTCCATTCTCGAATATTGTTTTCGAGAATTAAGAATTCAAGTAGACGTTCTTCTATGGCAAGTGTCCACTTAGTGTTGAATTCACACCCGTAATTGAGTGTTTTCACTCGAAGTGTAGGAATACCATCTGGGCCGTTGATGTGATCTGCCATTAGCTTTATTTCAAATAAGATATGAAGTGATTAATATGTATTTGCTGATGAATTATCAAATTATTTGTTCCCTAACAGATTTATAGCAAGTAGAGCTCTCATTGATGTGGGTGTGGGCAGCCATTTATTTGTGTTCTGTGACACAAGGTACCGGATGACAAGACTACTCAATGGCACAACAATTATAGTTGTAAAAGTTGCATCTCATTGATGTGGGTGTGGGAAGACATTTATTTGTGTTCTGTGACACAATGTACCAGATGACAAGACTACTCAATGGCATAGCAATTATAGTTGGCAAAGCTGCATCTCATTGATGTGGGTTTGGGCAGCCATTTATTTGTGTTCTGTTACACAACGTACCGGATGACAAGACTACTCAATGGCAAAACAATTATAGCTGGTAAAGGTGCATCTCATTGATGTGGGTGTGGGCAGCCATTTATTTGTGTTCTGTGACACAATGTACCGGATGACAAGACACAATGACACAGCAATTATAGCTGGCAAAGCTTCATCTATATATATGTACACACAAACAAAATTATCGACAAATATAAACTATACTAGCTAATAATGGCTAATTTTGACGAAAACCATCCAGATGTTCTAAAAATAAATAATGATTACTACAATCCTGCACTTACCTCATGGACCATGGAGATGGAACAAGTCATTTTAGAATTTTTCAGCGCCAGAATGAAAGTGTTCAAAGAGGTGCAAAAAAAGCATATGTTATCTTGAGCGTCCTGCGGGTACAAGTCTACTCTAGAGTCATTTCATATTTTCACCTACTATTCCAGAAATTTATGGCAGGATCGAAGAAATAGAGGTGAGGTACGGTTGGTGGAAGGCAACACTTTTTGAGGATGGTGTTTTTCTGGATGAAGAACGTGGATTGATCTGTATTGATACCACTATCAATAATAATGTCTCTCCAGCGTATGTAAAGTCCACAAATCTGTCTACAACTAATTATGTGATTTGTGTTGGTTTCATTTCAATTACTAACTTTCTTTTTTGTTAATAAAGGAATATGATGATGATGCATCACAGAGATATTATTTGTTTGACATGTCACCATTATGTAAGAAGATAGAAGCAGCTTTCAATTGAAACGTTTTCAATGTATTACGACTCAACTGTGTAATAAAATGGGATCGGATATGACCTTAGTTCGAGTGTGTGTGCAACTATGCACTGTGTTTAATTTGTAATGTTTGAATTTATCACGTCCTCTAGTCTTTTTTAATGTTTTAATTTGTAGTGTTTAATCAAATAAGTAATCTTTTGTTTTTTCTTATTCAATAAAATTATTTCTTTAATGTTTATCCAAAATTGCTGATGACAATACTAAACATGTATCAATAAGTTTTTCAACTTTTCATGTGACAAGACCTGACATTATTCCACACGCTTTTCAAGTTTCTTTGTGAAAAGACTACACCGTAAGCATTATGTTTTCATCTTTAGCTGTGACAACGACAACATATTCAATACAACTGTCTTGTGAAATTGTAACCCATATATAAATTTGGAATATTGGACTAAATTCTTTACAACTAATTCACTGTCTCACACCTTTGGTTTTCTCCATCATCTAAGTATTCTCATAACAAAAAGAAAAAATGAGTTCAAATCAGCATAACAATGTACCATATTTTGAATTCGAAGAAGATTTCTTTTTCTACGATACGAATTCAACCGAATGGAGCATCCATATGGATACTAAGCTTGTTGACGACCTCTGTGAGAGTAAGCTCCATGGTGTCTACGATCCCAGAAGAGGATTACGCAACAATATCACGTGAATCTTGTTGGACAAAATCAATGGTGCGTTCGGGAAAGACTTCACAATAGACGACATAACTCCTCGAGTTCAACTTCTGCAAAAATGGTACACGCATTTTCATATGATGTTGGGAAACGAACATTGCACTTGGGATCAGGAGACCAACAAAGTGCAAGCGCCAGATTGGCTAGTACGATTTTGAAACGACGTCGCAGGCGATGCTGAGTTTACTGCTGCATATCTAAAGTATGGAGAACCTTTATTCGATTTGATGGATTTGGTATTCAATAAAAACTATCTAAATTGCATTTGTCAATTCCACAATCTCATTGGAAATCTGCCATTACGAATGTGATCGCATCCGTGTAATATCAAATTAATGTAGTTTTTATTTTGACTTTCGTTGTTGATGTATCTTAATTTTATTATATTTTTAATTTGGAATTAACATTTCTTGTCATTATTTATTTATATTATTTTATTGTATTTTTTATTTTCAAATAAACTTCTTGTAATTTTAAGACATTATTATGATATGTTTATTTATTTTAATTAATAAAATTTTTAAATATATTATAAATACAAAATAAACTAAAAACTAGATAATATAAATAAATAAATAATAAGTGTGTTAGGGTTAGGGTTAGGGTTTTAAGGGCCGAATCTTTTTGTTTTGCAAAATAGCCCCGGGACGTCATTCTCAAAAGCGTCCCGACCCCGGCCTTTTTTTTTTCAAAACCCTCCGGGACACTATTCCGAAAAGCTTCCCGACCCCCAGTGTTATTTTATTTTTATTTCGGCCCAAAAAACTTTGGGGCCATAAATTTTGATTCGGGACTCTTTTGCAAATAGCGTCCCGCCGGAATAGCGTCCCGACAATTTTTGTGAAATTAATTGAAAGTAACATATTTTTTTAATTGTTCTTTAAATTTATATTATCTATTTAATTAAGCCTATAAATAAACTCACACGTCTACACACACAATGTGTAATGAAGTATTTGTTAACCATCACAACATATCCGCCTAAGAATTATTTATATATGACCAAACTCATGTATTAATAAGTTTAAAATATTTAGGCAATATATTGCTAACAATATCATGCATGAAAGATGTGATTTTTTTTCCTTGGAGAATAAAAGCCATGATATGAATGAAAAATTGGATATATATGATATGAGGCGGTATGAACTAAACATATTATAGACAGTCAATAATCAAATTGAGTAGCCTTTAATTTTAGAAATCCACGCCTTGTATTTGAAATTGAATATTTAAGAATGTACTTATTTTTCTTAGGTAGTTTCTTATTTAAATGTTAAGCGTTTATTATTCCTCTGAATTAAGTGTTTTCGTTTTAAATATTCATCATTTACTTTTGTACGAATTAAACTTTTTATAATATTTAAACTCTGATTTACCAGTTAATATCATTTGACTATTTATGAATCGGCCAATAAAGTAAATAAATGATTGACGTATTACATATCTAATTTAGCCGAGTTGCAAAAACTAAAAGGAAAAGATCATGTGATTTTTAACCATTATTAGATTTGTTTTTGAATTTTTATTTGATATCATATTTAAATCAATTGAGCAGTACGGTACGTACTCGAAATTCATGTGTAATACAACATTTATTTATTTATTGAATATTTTAAACGCTAATATGGATCACAATTATTTTAATAATTCAATAATTTGGATAGGTATTGGGTGAGAACAACTATTTTAATAATTCAATAATTTGAGTAGGTATTGGGTGAGACTGATCTTATAGTATAAGACCACTTTTTACCAGATTCATTAATTGATCAATCCAACTCATCCGACCCACCCTAACAATCCATTTAATAAATAAAAAAAAAAGAAAAATATATATTAATTTTCTGTCACAAACAAGCACACACACAACAAGTGTGCTCCCCCCACCTCCGGACTCTGGCCGCCACCTCCATTATTTACCGGATGTATTTTTTTTAAAAATCTTATATCGTTGTAATCGTCTCGTCTCCCTCGTTCAAATTTCGCAATTGGATTTATAATTTAATACTCCAATCACCGTAGGTCTGAGGTCAAAGTCACAAATTCATCAGTTTTAACCTCCAATTTACAGCGATTCACCGGAAGAAATTCGAATAAACAAAACTTATCACATAATTAAGTAATTGTCTCGATCCACTCTACAAAACTGCAAATTCAATCAAAAGAGAAAAAACGTCGCCGGAAAAAAAAAATAGAATCTGCCCAGTTTTAAGTATTATAAAAGTAGTTAAAAGTATCACAAAATCGACACATGTTATATTTTATATTTTTACATCTTTTTTTTTTTTAACAAAAATCAAAGTATCATAAAAGTATTGTTTACGAAATATAATTAAAATATTACATATTCTATAATTTCATTTCTTTTACTTACATATGTGCCTATTACATTTAAATAATTAAAATTATTAAAAAAATGATCGCGTATCACAAAATATATTAAAAGTATCGCATATTTTCCAATACTTGTACATTGTACTACATTTTGTAATAAGTGTATTATGTGATACTTTTAATATCTTTTCTAATACTTTTAATATATTTTGTGATACTTGACCAGATATTGTAAAAACCATACTACTTTTGTGATACACAAATAAGTGTGTTATGTGATACTTTTAATATATTTTCTGATACTTTTAATATATTTTGTGATACTTAATCAGATATTGTAAAAATTCATGCTATTTCTGTGATACAAAAATAAGTTTGTTCTGTAATACTTTTAATATCTTTTCTGATACTTGTAATGTATTTTGTGATACTTGATCAGATATTGTAAAAATTCATACTACTTTTATGATACAAAAATAAGTGTGTTCCGTGATACTTTTAATATCTTTTCTGATACTTTTAATATAGTTTGTGATACTTGATCAGACATTGTAAAAATTCATACTATTTATGCGATACAGAAATAAGTGTGTTTTGTGATACTTTTAATATATTTTGTGATATTTGATCACATATTGTAAAAATTCATACTACTTTTGTGATAAAAAATAAATGTATTTTGTGATACGTTTAATATCTTTTCTGATATTTTTAATATATTTTGTGATACTTGATCAGATATTGTAAAAATTCATACTATTTATGCGATACAAAAATAAGTGTGTTTTGTGATACTTTTAATATCTTTTCTTATATTTTTAATATATTTTGTGATACTTGATCAGATATTGTAAAAATTCATACTATTTTTGTGATAAAAAAAATAAGTGTGTTTTGGGATACTTTTAATACTTTTAATTATATTTGTAATACTCTGAATTATATATTTTAAAGAAAATATACGTAATTATATAAATCAAATATCAAGAATTATGTGATACTTCAACTATATTTTGTGATACTTGAACAACTTTTTGTGATACTCCAACACCTCACCATCCAAAATCTGCATATAACATATGCATATTGATAAAATTATTTTCAGAAACAACATTAATACAAAATAAATTTAATAAACATCTCAACGCCTGCACACACCACATCACCGGCGACACACATGCGCCCAAAATCACAATTGTTGAGAGAGAGTGAGAAATCGAGGCGAAAGAAAAGAAGAAAAGAAAGAAAAAAAAAAGCCTACCTTCATCGTTACTCACCGACTTAAAAATATAAATTAAGAAAATCATAAATTGCAACGCGAGAAGTTGAACGGTGATTTTCGATCTGAAACTGGCCCGATAAATCGTCGTAGATCTGAGGTCAAAGTTAACAATTCATAAAATTTAACCTCAGATCTACAAAGATCGGAACATCAAATCGTAAATTTGATTTCAGATTTAGAATGAGAGAGTCGAGAAGACTCAAATGGTACAATTTTTATTTTTTTTGGTCGCCAGAGGACAGGGACCGCCCGGACGACGGTGATTGGCGGTGATGGTGCGAGAGAGAAACGGTAAGATGGGAGGGGGGCAGCTAGAAAAATGACAGCAGATTTTTCTTTTTTTTCTTTTTTATATCTAGTATTAAGGGGACGGGTGGGTGGACGGGCGGGTTAGACAAATGGACATGATAAAAAGTAGTCTCATACTATGAAATCGATTTCAATCAAGTATTTGCCCAATAATTTTCTTTTAAATCAAATAGGAAAATAAAATACGGACCACAACTTTTACTTTCAAACTTATTAACCATGTATTAAGAGTTGATATTTAATTCAAATCAAGCTATTACTAATTTAACACTATTT
The DNA here is from genome assembly GCA_014905375.1 of Phtheirospermum japonicum. Lineage (NCBI taxonomy): Eukaryota > Viridiplantae > Streptophyta > Magnoliopsida > Lamiales > Orobanchaceae > Phtheirospermum > Phtheirospermum japonicum. The sequence goes on along the minus strand of BMAC01000880.1, from coordinate 184,582 downwards.
TCTATTTTTTTTAATTCTAAATTATACTCCCTTTAAAAGAAATGTCATTTTCTAAAATCAAATTTGTTACAAATTAAGTATCATTTATTAAATTTTTTTACCACTTTATTCAAGTTTTATTCTCACTTATTTAAAAAAAATAAACAAAGTTTGCATAATAGAATAACTAAAGAAAAAGAAGAGAAGAAATTGAATAAGAATACATAATATTAATTGAATATATGCTGGTCAAATATTTATATTTTTTTAATTTTGAACAAAAATATCTATAACGATACTTAGAGCATCTCCAATGCAATAGTGTTAATTAAACCCATGTGTCAAATAATATTGACATTTTTATAAAAAAGTTCCCCAATGCATCAATGTTAATGTTATATATGTGATAATTTATTTTTAGAAAAAATAAAGAGAGAAAAATAACATGATTGGATGATATATTTAATTGATGAAATGTCTAAAATTTGACATGGTCCTGATAATGTCAAGCATTTAGTGTGACACATAATCATTTTTATGCAACGTGTCAATTTTTTCACTTTCAACATTGTTCCATTGGAGATGATGCATCAAATAAAAAAATGGATATAGTAGCTATTTTATCTTTGGCATGATTCATTTGGACGGTAAATTTCGTACATATCATATCAGGAATTGTGTTTCTTTATATATTTATGGATACCTAAAGTTTTCGTTATTGTACACGATCTTTTTCTTGAAGATTCCCATGTGTGCCACTTAAAATTTCATGTTTGTAAAAATAAGTTGTTGAATGCCGTTTTTTTTTCTCAATAAGTACGAATTTTAGTTCATTAAATTGTCCATTTTCTAAAAAAAGACCATGATATTGTCCAATATTAAAACACCTACATTAAGTTGGTAAAATTATCAAAAAAGGTACAAAATTATCCCGATCGGGCTTTTTTGCTGACGTGGCGTGATTCAATAATTTCTTATCATTTTCCTTTATTTTTAAACATTAACTGAACAAAAAAAAACTGAGAAAGAAATCAATTTTGGTCCATTATATTGGCCACATTTCAGAAAAAGTACGTGACATTAACCATCATCAAACCACATCTACTAAGTTTGTCAATTTAACAAAAATGATCCAAAAAAGGTTTGATCGAGATTTTTGCTAACTTGGCGTGGTGCTATATTTTCTTATCATTTTTTTATAATTATAAACATTACAAATATGTTTTGCCCTCCCTTTTCTTTTCCATTTTTCTTTTATTTTTCCTTTAATCTAATCAATAGAATTCACATCAATAAGAAATGAATAAAAATCTGAGATAAAAATAAAAATATAAAATATATATTAAGAAATTATAAATAATTATAGAAACTTGTACTAGGAAATGATTATTAATAAAAATAATTAGCTAATAATATTAGATATAAATATTAAATCATAAAATATATTATAAAAAATTATAAAACATATATATAATTTTATATAAATAACATTAGATTTTTTTTATAAATTTCTATATTTTAAATACTTTTTAAAAATTCAATTTATATTTTTATATTTATTTCTGATTTTTTTAATTTTTATTAATTAAAGTCTTACTAATAATAAAAAATTATAATTTTTTTTATATTTATTATATAATTTTTTAAGATCTACTTTATATTTTTTATTTATGACTGATTTATTTTAATTTTTTATTTAATAAAATATATTAATTTGATTCAGGGAAAAGAATGTAGGGCAAATAGGATTTTGTCGTCAATTTAATGTTCAAGATTAAATAAAAAAGATAAGAAAATTTAGCAACACGCCACGTCAGAGAAATGTTCCGATCAAGCTGTTTTGGACAATTTTTGATGAATTGGCCAAATTAGCAGACATGGTTTGATGATGGTCAATGTCACGTGCCTTTTCTGAGATGTGGCCAATATAATGGACAAAAATTGATTTTTTCTCAGGTTTTTATGTTCAATTAATGTTTAAAAATAAAGAAAATGATAAGAAATTATTGAATCAAGCCACATCAACAAAAAAGTCCGATCGGGATAATTTTGTACATTTTTTGATAATTTTACCAACTTAGTGTAGGTGTTTTGATACTGTACAATATCATGGTCCTTTATAAGTGGACAATATAATGAACTAAAAAAGCAATTTTCCCTCAATAATCATATGCTTTGAGTTTATTCTTACCATGATCAATCATTTAACCACACTAAATGCACCCTATTGTTAATGTTGTTGAAGCCTTAACCTTTTTGTCAACTAGATATTGCTCCAGATGACACATGTCATCTTCAAGTAGCTCCAAAAGCTGATGTCTCAGTCTCATATGCTTCAAGTTAAAATGGTACCTCTTAGAGGTTTTTTGACAAGGTATATATAAGAGATTTTTTCCCATTTGTTTAAGAAACTAGGGTTTCCTCTTCATCTCCACCCCAATTTGCTTCGAATGATACTTCAAAGAAAAAATAATCCAGATTTTTTACTAAAATAATATTTTTAATTCATAATCCAGATCTGTAAAAACTTCAATTAATCTTTTACCTTTAGATCTTCATATGGATTATTTGTTCTTCGAAGATATTTGCTTCGAAAGATATTTTATACATTCGATATGGATTCTTTTTGCGTTTCAATAATTTAAGAAGTTGGCTCAATAAATATACGTGAGCTTAATCCAGCCATATAAATCAATATAAGTCGTCAAAAGTTGCGAGAGATATTTCAATGTTTGACTATTTGGTTGTAAACTTTTTTTAATTTGTTATTAATTTGTGTTGACAATTTCCCTCATGTCCATTTGTTTGTAATTGACTATAATGCAAATAAATCTTCTCTTGTATTTTAAGATCCGCTACCTAGACTGTCGATTTCATTCAAGGTATCAATTATCTTTCATTTTATTTTTTGCAGAACTTCTATTCTTTTGTTGATTTTCGGTTTGAATCTTACGGATGTTGTATATATCTTTTTTGGCAGAACTTCAATAATATTTTGTGGTTTTGATTGAGCCGGATGGCATCACTTATCCCAAGGTTAGGTTCCTTTTTTTATCTGAATTCTTATTTTATTTTATTTGTGTTAATGGTTTTTTTTTATTTGTTTAGATATGTGGAATTGGATATTGTTGTATTTGAACCGAAATTATTTTTTTTCAATTAAATATTTGAATTTAAATTGCCATATTAATATATTATTTTGTGCTTTTTTAGTGTATCCGGATTCAAATCTTCCTTAATATATTATGAGTGATTTCTTATAATTTTTCAATACGTTAGATTCATGATTTTAGAATGATTTCATATTGATTGATTGCCTTTTCATATGGTAACTATAACTCCATTTATTAATATTGGACTTCCACTTTTATAGATTGGTTGAGTTATATTTTTATGGATAATTCCACATCTGTTAATGTTGAATTAATTGATTTACCTTTTTTCTCAACAAAAATAACTTCCACTAGTTTGAATACCCGCGTTTTACACGGACATATCAGAAAATGACATAAAAACATAAAATTTATATATAAAAAAATTATTAAGTTCAAAAAGTAAATTATTCATACAACAATTTTTTTTATATAAATATATCAAATTTTTTTATGTTACGGCCTTTCTCATAATTAGCCTCCCATTGTTACCAAATTTCTTTACAAATGATATATTAGGAGATGTCTTTCTGCAAAATGAAATAGATAAGTTGCAGAAAAAATTTAAAAATAAAAAGAAAATGTATTTTGAATCTAGTTTGAATATCCACGTTTACACGGGCATATATAAGAAATGCATAAAAATGTAAAATATATCAAAAATAATATATAAGTTTAGAAAGTGAATTACTAATACAGAAAAGAAAAAAATATATGATTTTCGCAATAATTTTTTTTGACGTAGCGTACCGGTTGAACATTGCTCCTCATTGAAATATGTCGTTTTATTAATTTACAAGAAGTTAATAACATATCAAGATTATCTTGGCTAGTAATTTCTAAGTAACATACTAAGATTATATTGCCAAAAACAAAATAAAAAAGCGATCCAAAGAATGAGAATATTTTTTTATCCATCCATCACCTCGTTTAAGGAGGCGGTGCACCAGGATCAGAAGCGGGTGGCAACTCTCGCCGGAGCTCCTTAACAACGACGGCCAGCAATTCTGGGTTCAGGCCCATTTCAGAAAGCTGATGAGAATCGGAATTGTGTGGCGATCGAGTCCGGTTTCGAGAATCTTCGACATATGGAACACTAAGTCCAGTGAATCTCGCGCAGTCTGTGCAGTCCCCGGATCCATTTTTAGTAGAGAGAAACCTGTTGTAGGTCGAGTGAGGTTTTTATCATAGTAAACAGGAACCCACGATAAAAGTACCATAAAAAGATATTATCTGCTAAATGAGTTTAGATATATGAACTGAGGCTTGAATTAGATTCCAAAATAACGAAAATTCAATTCGATTCAAATTTAATCGAATTTCGGATTGGGGGTGCTAAAATGTCATTCGATTCGATTGGAGAACCCAAAATTCGATTGGATGAACACCCTTAAACTGAATGACTATTAAAATGTAAACCTATACATATCTTCCAAGCAGGATAAGGAGCTAATAATACTGTCACAAAGTTCTAAGAAAATTGTGATTGTATCAACAGTAACAGTCGCAGCCACAACAATTCAGATTGAAGCTACACAACCACTCACCAAATTGATAAACAAAATCCCAGAAAATCAACATTTTCACACAATAAAATACAACTATAACAAAAGATCTAAAATAACTGCCGAGAAAATACTGAATATTTCAACCCAAAATATGATCAACGTCAAGAACAACGCCTAGAACCTCGAACACCTCCTTGACCTGCGCACGGAAACACGTTAGAAAGGACCACCGGTGGTTTTCCGGTGGAAACCTCTCCGATGCTTAAGTCAGTAAAGCGTATGAGGTTTCTTTTAGCAAGAAAAGAAGGAATGCACAAAGAATGACATACCTCTCTCAGCCTTGGGGCTGAGATACTTATAGCTTCTCCTGGTGGAGACCTCAGCCGGGATCTCAGGAGTACGTGCCGCGAATCACGGGCCGTTACGCAACCAATTCTGACAAGTGGTCCCACTTGTCTCATTATTGGGAATCCGGAAAACTTGTTTTCCCCGTTCCAGGTCTTCCTTTTTTCTTTCCTTTGTATCACCTCAACATCAATACTGGGCTTTACTTTAGTCAAGTTTTTTCCGGTAGAGCGCTTTTATCAGCTCACGAGAGATCAAGAGCTGCACCCATCTTTTCCTGATGTCCTATTTTCCCAAGAGGTCTAACCAGACCTTTGTTCAGACCAAGCTGGCCTTATTGTGTCCTTTTTATTCCCGTTACTTCAGACCTTCAGATCAGGTCTACCCCAAATCAGGTCTGACCCATCTATTTCCCAGTCAACTCCTCCCCCTTACAGTTGTTGGGGTAGAGCTATTATATCTCAGGGGTCTCCACAATAAATGAGGTCCCACATGTTTATTACTCCTCGTACTTTGCACGGATCCCGAGAAATCCACCTGACAGCCAGGCCTAATTATTAGCGCTAGTGGTGTCGGTTCGTTTCCCAAAGCAGTTTCCATATTTTCACATTTCCCAAGTACTGCCACATTAGCCCTACTCTAGGACGGTTGACGCTCCAGCTCACCGCCTAGAGTACTGTTTCTCTGCCAACATTAAATGCGAGGATCCCATCAAACCCCGCCTTTATCGATTTCCACTTTTTGAATTTATCCTACTTTCTTTTATTCCCGCTGAACTCTCACTTTGCATTTCTCACTTCTCAAAATCTTTCGAGTTTCCTTTTCCTTTTCTCTTGGAATTTCCGGCGATCCTCTCTGATTCAAGTTTCTCAGTTTGATTTTTCCGGCAACCTTTTACAAATCAGGTACCTCTCTTAGCCCCTGATCTTTTTTAATTTTCCTAAAATGGCGTCGTCTTCTAACACTCCCCCTAATAACACTTCTCCGCCATCTGCTACTCCGGCGACGGCGGTGCTGTCCTCCTCCTCGCTGTCGGACCCTCTTGTAATGGTGAGAGTCTCTTCTCCTTCCCCATCTAGCTCCCCCAAAGTGGAATCCGATTCTTTGTCCCTTTCTTCCTCGGCAGCCGCGGCGGTGGCTGCCCTCTCTCTTCCTCTGGCGGCCTGGAATATCCCCCGGCCGTCGCCGACCATCCCAAGGTCACGTCCATACTGAGTAAAAGGACGGTGGAGGAAATTCATCATAAGCATAAAATCTCCGATCCTTATGACGCATATTGCCCTCCGGCGGGTATATTAGCCTGTCAATCGCCGGCCGACTGGTTAACCTTTTACCAAGACCAGTTTCAGGCAGGTCTGCGCCTTCCCGTACACCCATTAATGCTGGAAATAGCSYKKATYTACWAYATKCCTGTTTTTCAGTTTACCCCTAATTCCTTRRGCATCATGGTTTGTTACAGTCTAGCCATGCGTATACTAGATACCTGTTTTTCAGTTTACCCCTAATTCCTTTTGCATCATGGTTTGTTARAMRCTYGCCATGCGTTATGCTGGTCTAGACCCTTCTACTCACACCTTCTTCCAGCTCTTTCAAGCGAAGAGCTCTTTTCCGGGTTGCTTTTATTTGATGGCCAGACCTGGAGTTCACTTTTTGTTTAAACTCCCTACTTCCAACAAGGATTGGAGGAAAAAATTCTTCTTTGTTTATTGCAGTGAGGACTGGGGTTTTAATCCTATGCCCATTGAGGGATTACCTTCGTATCCACCTCTATCTTCTACCAACAGATCTGTCTGTATAAAAAAGATTATTTCCACTTTAAATGAGAATCCTCTCCACGTTACTGACCTTCTCCTTCCCTTTGTCTTGGACTTTTTCAACGATTGGTCAGAAACAGCCCCCTTAACCAAAGAAATTGGTAAAGTTTCTTCTCTTCTAGGTTTGATCTGCTTACTTATTCTGTCCTTATCCTTTTTTTCTTCTGTTTCCAGCCAGGATGATGCGTGAAATGATTGAGGCGACCAAGAAGAAGGCAGGCAGAGCCTCCAGATCTACCGAGCACGGAGCAGGCCCTTCTTCTTCTAGGCCAGCTCAGGATCCTCTTCCAGAGATCGGCTCCGACCCTACTTAGTTGCCTCCACGCCCTGCTCTTACCCGGCACTCTTCTTCTGACTCTGAGGGAGATACACTCCTTCTTTCTAAGAGGCCGCGCACGACCTCCGGCAGTCGTGCCCTCGTTGCTCCCTTCTTACCTCACATTGCTCCTCCCCCCATTACTCGTAGTGGCCCATCTCCGATTAACTCAATCGCCAATTGCTCGGGGGAGACTGCCGTCCAATACGTGCTCCGACAAATGCTGCCTGCGGACCAACCATACTTGGAGCAAATGACAGACCGGCAGTTACTGGAGTCCTGGTGCCAGGACGAAGCACGGGTAAATTCCTTGCTTTCATACCTGTAGCGCGTCTTTTGCTTAATTGTTTAACTTCTTTTTGCCTTTGTTAATCAGGCTTCCTCCAAAAAGGCTCTCCTGGCCTCTCGCATCACCAAATCGCTGATCCAATTTGATGTGGTTAAGGAGAACAAGGAGCTCACCGTGAAGATGGAGCGCATCAGGACTCTTGCCAAGGAGAGAGGAGTGAAGCTGAAGAGGCAAGAGGAGGAGCTGGGGGAACTAAAGGAGAAGCTCAAAAAAGCGAAGGCCAAAACTGCAGAAATGAGCAAGGCACAGGCGAAGATGATTGAGACTGCCCGCGCTGAAGCAAGGGATGAAGCCTTGGCTGAGGCTCGTAGTCTGGCGGATGAGGCCCTGATCAAAGCCAAGGAGGAGTGGAGTATGGAATTTCTAGGCTCCGAAGAGGGCCTCAAGTTAGTTCAACTGGCTAGAGAGGAGGCCAGGAGAGCTTTCTTGGGGTCCAGAGAGCTCTACTCCCTGCTCGTACCCGAGGCCATGAGCTATTATTACTTTGCTTTAGACGAGCAAGCTAAGTGGAATGTAGCCAGTGCAGTCGATCCCAACGCTATCTTTGATCGGAATCTTCCACTGAAAACTCCTCCTGAGCCCGCCTCTTTTGTTTACGCCAAGGAGCGAGACTGTTTGCATCTTGCTGAGGCAGCGGAATTTGCTGAGCACGTTCTTTCTCTCTTCCGCTCTCCTGCAAAGTCTCAGCCAGACCAGGTTCTTACCTTGGCCATCCCTGACTCTTCTCCATCCCCAACCTTCGCCGGTCTGGGTGAGCTACCTGGAGGAGCTTCCCCTGGTGCCTTGGTTGAGGATGCGGTGCAGCAGTTAGCCACAGAGCTTGATGCAGAGGTGTAGCTTTCTATGCCTTCTTTGTAAATGAAACAGACCTGATGTGAATGCCTGTGTGACTGGTCTGATTTTGGTTTATGTTGAAGTTTATATTACAACTTTTGCATTAATGATAATTTCTTGTTTGTCTCGTTGTGGCTTTTGGGTTTCTAGGGTTTCCTGATTTTCCGAAAACCCTAGTACCTTTTGATTCTTTTTCCACGCGCTTTTGCTTCCTTAAATATGTGCCTGTATTCATCACTTTCTTTTCAATTTTCTGTAATGGCTTCTTCCCCTCTTCTCCAAGAACTTGATATCGCCAAGCGAAAAAACATATCTCTGGTTGTCGAAAACTACAAACTGTCTGATAAGCTGGTCATGCTCGGAGAAAAAGTAAGCTACCTTTATCGTCTTCTGGACAGAAAGAGGCAAAAGAAGCGCCATTACAAAAGAGAATGGGCTGAGCTCTGGCAAGTCAACCGCCAGTTGCAGGAGGAGAAGGCGAATCTGGTTGAGTCGGTGAATCGCCTGACTAGAATCGGCCGGTGAGGCCCATGCTCTTTCTGAGCGAGCCAATAAGTACCGTCAACGCTATCACGAGACTGAGCATGAGCTCTGGCGTGTTCGCCGAACTCTAGCTGTAGATCGGAGAGCCTCAGGGTCATATGAATAGATGTTTTTGGGCCCTCATGCTGGACTTGCCTTGTTCTTGCTTTTTTCATTTCCCCTGCATTTGTAATCACTTTTCTGCAAGCTTATGCTTCAAGCTTTTGAGTAAAAACGTTGTATCTTTTTCTTTGAGAATGTGTTTGATTTTCTCATTAATTATTTCAATCAAATTAGGATTTTTTCCAGCTTTCGCCAGTCTTAACTTACCACCAAGTCTGGCGTATTGCTCCAATCAGCTCGGATTCATGGGACGGGGAATCTCGGTTCCGTCCAGCTCTTCTAATTTATATGCACCTCCTGGTAAAGTCTGAACGACGCGGAGCGGTCCTTGCCATACGACATCCAATTTTCCTTTAGTTTATCCCAAATCAGCTCTCCTCAGAACCAGCTCGGATGAACACCCTTAAACTGAATGACTATTAAAATGTAAACCTATACATATCTTCCAAGCTGGATAAGGAGCTAATAATACTGTCACAAAGTTCTAAGAAAATTGTGATTGTATCAACAGTAACAGTCGCAGCCACAACAATTCAGATTGAAGCTGCACAACCACTCACCAAATTGATAAACAAAATCCCAGAAAATCAACATTTTCACACAATAAAATACAACTATAACAAAAGATCTAAAATAACTGCCGAGAAAATACTGAATATTTCAACCCAAAATATGATCGACGTCAAGAACAACGCCTAGAACCTCGAACACCTCCTTGACCTGCACACGGAAACACGTTAGAAAGGACCACTGGTGGTTTTTCGGTGGAAACCTCTCCGATGCTTAAGTCAGTAAAGCGTATGAGGTTTCTTTTAGCAAGCAAAGAAGGAATGCACAAAGAATGACATACCTCTTTCAGCCTTGGGGCTGAGATACTTATAGTTTCTCCTGGTGGGGACCCCAGCCGGGATCTCAAGAGCACGTGCCGCGAATCACGGGTCGTTACGCAACCAGTTCTGACAAGTGGTCCCACTTCTCTCATTATTGGGAATCCAGTTCTTCCTTTTTTCTTTCCTTTGTATCACCTCAGCATCAATACCGGGCTTGAATTTAGTCAAGTCTTTTACGATAGAGCGCTTTTATCAGCTCAGGAGAGATCAAGAGCTGCACCCATCTTTTCCTGATGTCCTGTTTTCCCAAGAGGCCTAACCAGACCTTCGTTCAGACCAAGCTGGCCTTATTGTGTATTTTTTATTCCCGTTACTTCAGACCTTCAAATCAGGTCTGACCTATCTATTGCCCCATCACTGAAGATTCACTCAATTCTAAGTAAATCGCTAGGAGTTAGTAACGCGAACCACCACTAAATCAACTCACGCATTACTTCAAAAAAGTTTGCTCGAAATTACAATTTTGGCCAATCATAATGAGAACAGTAGCATAAAGACTGAACCTGAACCTGAAGAGTGCGGGTGTGAACTCGTCGCCGTTGGTAGGTTTCGATTCCAAACATTCGGTCGCTTGAATATAATTAGGTTATTTGCGCCAGTCGGTCGGTTGATTAACTGTGAGTTATGCTTTTTGGATGGGATTTGCAGAAGTCGGAAGGAAGAGGGGAGACGACGAAGAAATATTTGGTAAATATTTCTAAAGAGAAAAACATGTACACTACAATTATAGAATGAATTTCTGATCAATTTCATTAATAATTGAATCGTAATTATATTATCATCACAAAATGGTAATGCAAATTTAATTTAATATAACTCGAGTTCCATCAAGGTTGATAATTTTGGGAATGGGCAAGTCCACATCTTTGTAACCTCATTAAAAATCTTATTAGAAAAATCATGTGGTCGAAACTTTAGAAAGAAAAGAAAAAAAGAAAAGAAACTCACCTCAAGTCCATAGATGAATTTAGGAATATTTTGAAAAATTGTCCAAGTTTAGCTGGCCAAATTCCGCTGGACTTCATCTAACGAAAAATGGAAAAATGTTAATCATGTCAAGCATAAACCTAAAAGTACAGCAATAAATCTAAAAATAGGCATCATAAACCTAAAGTACAACAATAATGTACAGAAAAAATTGGCATCATAAACCTAAAAGTAAAGCAATAAACCCCACTTTCAAGAGGCTTTTAAAGGAGTATATCAAGCATATTCTTAAAACATGTTCATCATGTCAAACAGTTATGTCTCAATAATATTAATAAAATTAAAAATTCAAATCAGCATCAATCTGGGCAAAACTCAATAAACTTGCTCAAGAAATTAAAGTTACCATCTAAAAATGGAAACTCATCAAACAACATACCAAGGATCTAAAAGTAATAAAACCACAGGAATACCAACATAAATAAAACCTGTGGCTACAGTAAAACACCGAACTTGTTTCAGGCCGGTGATTAATTCGCAACCACTTTTTTAACATTTGATTTCCTTCAAACCATGGCCAAAGTAAATGAATGTGGGATCAACTGCACACTCCTTGTAATAAGAAAACACCAGTGCGTTGTCATCATGCATGCTCTCACCCACAAACTACACAAGAAAAAAAAATTCATCAAAAACATGCCACAAATCTAATGGATAATTATAAAACTACCCGTGATATTCAGCCCAGTTACAATAAAATCAAATTATTCCTCAAAATTGCAAGTAAAAACATGCGGTACTTTGCAATTTGTAAAATAGAATTTACGATCCTGAAAGATGGCCTTTTTTTGTAATTAGAAGGAACCTCGAGGGTGTATCTGTATGTAAACCTAACCCAAAGATAAAATAATTCTTACAACTGGAGGTCTTTGATCTTTTCGAGCAAATACTTGGTTTCACCCTCTATAGTCTTCTTCAACTGTTCTTGCACTTTTTCCGGTGCAATAAAACAGATCGATAAAACAGAATGATTAATTTCAGATCGATAATCTCCATTCAAAGCAAAAAAAAAATACAGATCGATAATATCCATTCGAAGCAAATAAAAAATACAGATCGATAATCTCCAAAGTCATATTCATAAATCGATTTAACAAAATAAATGGGTAAACAAATATTCATAGCAATCATATTCAGAATACTGGTATCAAGAGCGATTGAACAATCCCGAATTACAAAATAAACTTCAGATTCGCGAAAAGCAACAAAGATAAACCACAAAATGAATAATCCGTTGAATTAAATAAATACTAAGACAGAACCAACACAAATGCCAAATAAAAACACCACATAACGCGAATCGCAAATAAACTTAATACATTGTCAAACAATTTTATCGTCAATTAAAAGCCTAAAAGAAACTATGGAGACCATATTCCTCAATACTTTCAAACCAAACCTAAGTAAAATAATAACAAAAGGACTCATAAGAAAATGAGATGAATGGTATTGGTATTGTGCCTATGAATAAATACACTGATCTAATTCAATTCATTTGATTACTTCAGCAGGGTCAAGATGCAGATCGTCTTTCAAGTAAAAACTGACTGCAGCCGGGAGAGGCCCAAAACACCTTGAACGAAATATACCATAGCAACTGCAATACTATCTGGAGTTAAGTCCACCCCGAAACAACTGATAGAGTTGATTGAATATCGTTTCTTGCGTAAGTCCCTGGGAGGATTTTAAGATAATACTAACAAAATTAAGAATAGTTGATAATTTTAAAAAAAAAAATTGTTGAAGGATTATTGAAAATTAGCAGATTACTTGCATTTGGATAAAGGCTAGCCGCTACCTAATTATCAATCGCACCCTCCAGAGAATATCAACAAAATTACACACGATCGGGAAACGAAAAACTCCAATTAATCTCGGACCTCAATCATAACATGAAATCGTATACATAATTTGAAGAAAAAAAAAGACGTGTAAAAATGCTTACGATAACTGGAATCTAGCAAAGATTCGGAGTCGGAATCACGTTGAAGGGAGGCGGACGGAATCGAGACGGAGACGGACATGTCGGAGGCCGGAGGCGGTCACCGTCTGAGTCTTCGGCGGATGGCGGATCGCCGGTGGTAGTCGACGGGGATAGATGTATTTGGACAGATGTAACTGGGCTCTGTTGTAACTGGGCTCTGTTTACAGTTAACAGTGTCTCCGTAAATACCTTTACAAGCCCACTGGATATAGGCCACAATTTGGACAGAGGCAACAATTAATAAGAAGTAGAACCAACTATTTTATAATAATAATAATACTGTTCATTACTAACACTCTCACTGCATTAAAAAAAAATTGAAAAAGAAAGAAGACTTTTGCGTGTCCCAAGAAAAGTTTTTACACACATAATATGCCCAGAAAAAAAAAATAAAAATTTTGGGATAATCATCAAATTGGTACATGGTTTTATTTTGTAGATGATGAACAAAAAAAAAAAGATTTTTTTGCAACAAACAATTATATTTTTTGGCAGATGCTGAACAACTGAGAAGGAAGCGGCGCGAGAGAAAGAGTCAAAGAGGTGTTAAAGAGAAAACCCTAAACATTAAATTTTTAATGAGGGCTAAAAAAAATAAGAAAAAAAGTTTTATTATATACTCTAAATCAAAAATCATAAAAGGAAGTAAAAAATAGAGATTTTTTACAAATTGACACATAAGATTTTTGAATAATAAGAAAAAAAACATGTGTAAAATGGAGGCATAAATAGTTGACACCTCATCAAGGTGTCAACAAAATTAACAAATAGGAGTTGATTTATTAATTTTTAATCTTGGCGATTAAATATATTATGGAAGACTTCTTACAAAATGGCTTCTGGGATTTTTTTTATATTTTCTTTCCAGTGGATACAATATTAATATGACTTTAAAATGAATCATGTTATAATTCTAATATAACTTTGTTTATGTCACAGTCGCTATTACATATAAAATTTCATATTCCAATATTCCACTGACAAGTTATTCTAAAATAGAAATATATTTAGAGTATTCGAGTCTTTTTTTAACTCTTTCTAATTATTGGTGGAAAATTACTCGGTTTGGATGAGTTGCACATATTATGAGATTGACTTTGTAGTGTATGCTTTTTAAATTTATTTTTGTTTATAAATATGGATTATTCTTCAACTTTTTGTAGTGTATTCATCTTCATCAATTTATATTTCCTATGGTTATGTTTGTTAATATATGTTGGGTCTATTATCCCTCAATAAAGAATGATGTCTTATCTGAATCTTTTTGTATGTATTATGCGGAGGATACTTATTCATATTTATATTTTGAGGTTTTTTAGTTTATCTATTTTAAAAAGAAAAAAAAAACTGGATTTTTTATTGTAATTTTTCGAATAGTTGTTATTTTTATTCTGGATTTATTAATCTGGATACTCAAAACCAGATTGTGAAATTCAATATGGTTTGAAATCCAGTTTATGCAATGGCATTTGAATGTTTTAGGGAAAATCAAGATGGTGTGGCAGCAACATTGGCTGGTTATTGAACTTATGAGATTTTCTTTATGTACATTTGGTTCATTGTTCATTATGTATTTTTGTTGCTTTGTTTGTGGATTAATTTTATTTGATGCAAACATAGTAATCTACACAAGAAAGAGCTATTTTGATCTCTTTAGATCACTTTTGTGTGGTATTATTAGAATTATAGGATTGTAAGAATCCATTTATGTACTTCAATTTTCTTCTTTAATAATGTGCATTTTGGCCTAAGACTTGGCCCAGACAGTCTTTATCTATCCTAATCTGAGTAATGTAAAGGTTATTGTCTTATCCAAAGTATTTTGTTACATCACTATTGAGTTGAGCCCTGGAGTGTATTTTTGCCAATAGAATCAATTCGGTCTTTTGTTATATCACACATGAGTTGAGTTCTTAGGTTGGATTTTGTAAGAAAAAAAATGATATTAAGCATCCATTCTGTTTATTGTGTCTATTCAACCACTTAGATGATGAATATGGAGTTTCAACAACTTGAGAATTATCATACGCTATTTTTTATGTGCCTTGACGAGTCATAAACTTTGTAAATCAGATCCTTTATGGTTGATTTTTACAACTTTTTTAGATGGGGCGAGATGCATTCAAATATCATAGAGCAGGTAGTTTATAAGTCTCTAAACTGTACTAGAATTACAATAGGAGACTGTGGCATGGGTCAGCTCTGGTGATATGCTAACGACAATATATATGAAGTCACGAGTCTCTAGTTTCAATGGTATTTCCATTCCAGAGTTTAAACTACTTATACTGTAAGACTTTATTATAAAATTTGATCTCTTCAAGTTTGTAGTATTTGAAAGATAATATATTCCAGCATTATGTGAAATATAGGTTTCTGGTGCTACTTATTGTAAACTGTTATTATCTATTGTATGCTCTAAATTTCGTCATTTAAAAAATATATATTTTTTTTGTTGTTGTTGTAGTATTCACTATTTTTTGTGGTTTTTCTTAATTAGCTAAAGAATGAGGGGCATGTTTGGTAATTATCTCTAAAAGATGTTTGAGAATTACAAAAACAACCCTTGAGGTTTGATTTTGTTTTAAATTTCTATGAATATTAGTGTTATTTTTTGGGAAATACTTTTACTTATGAATGAGGACAGTGTGAGATAGTATCAAACTTTAAGATTCTTATTTTCTTTTGTATCTTTAGGTACATTAGATCATTAATGACAATACAAAAAAAAAGTTTGGGCTAATTACAAAAAGAATCCAAATATTTTTGAAAATTATAAAAACCATCCTTGTGGTTTGATTCTGTTTTAATTATAATGGGCTATATGCAATATTTATATAATGCCAGAATATTTGAAATATTTTTTTCTAATGAATGAGGACAATGTCAGACAATATCAAACTGTACGTGTATTTTTCCTGTACGTTTACTTTTTTTATTCTTTTTTTGTTATTTTCAGAAACTTGGGTATTTTTCATAATTAGCTCAAACCATAGGAGCATTTTTATAAATATCCATAAATCTCATTCCTTATAAATTTTTCAAAATTTAGATTACTAATTGTTTAGACATGATGAAACAGGTTTCTGAAGACCAGAAAGTCCGATATCGAGAAAATAAAGCAAGTGTAGGGTGATTATTCAATGGTGGAAGGATTTCTAAACCGTCAACACTAATTCTCAAATTACTTCTTAAATTAATGTACTTTCCTTTTGTAATTAGTTAAATTACACCAGTTAAACTATACAAATTATATTATAATATATAACTATAAATCAATTCATAGTTTCTGCATATCCAATATATCACGCAATCAAAAACTGTTCATTCATTGTATTATGACCTTTTGTACTTCTCACATCAACGGTTAATCTACATAATATCATTGTCTGCCAAATTTTGGCTTTATATCGATAAACATCCTTTCTATAAGAATAAAATAAAAAAGACCAAAAACACTAGCTTATATGATATAATTAAATAATATCAAGAGAATAATAATTATAAATACCCTAATTAATAAAGTTCTTCAAATATTGAAAGCCAAAGAGGTAATGTTACAAAAAGTATATAAAGCTTCTCCAGACCACACACTAATCTAACTAAGTGATAAACTCCACTTCTACAAGCTAATCTAAGCTGACTAGAGATTTAAACTAATTAGTGATTATTTGTTCTTGAAGGTGAAAAAGATGAAAATGATAAGCTTGGGCTCTCAAACCCTAAGGAGTTCAAATTTTACCCAAAATGTTGTTGGGTATGTGTTTAAATAGGGTTAACGTATGAGCCAAATAGTAATTTTTCAAAATTAGCCAAAAATTACCTCTGTAGATCGACCATCGATCAGTCATCGTTCGATGGTGTCTCTACTGTCGATTATGTGTTGATCAAAAAAGTCAGCAGACGATGACAAAATGTTCATGTGTCGATGGCTCATTGATGTGGTGTCGATCGACTGTGGAGGCTGATCTTTGGTCGGTCGATAGATGCAAGCAGTCCATGCATACAAAAGGGACGCGTCGGTTGGCCAATGATTGTCCGTCAATCGACGACTGTGCTTCATGGGTTCGGGTCATATTTTTGTCAAATCAAGGCGGTTGTGATCCTCGGGAACGTGCTTTGGCCCGCTCGATTATCCAAACAAAGAAATATAAAATAACATAAAAACTTTACAAAATATGAGAAAAATATGAATAATACTAAAACGACTACAAAAGTTATGAAAATAAAAAATAAAAAATGAAAAAAATATTAATCAAATCGGACTAAAGCACACAATATAAGACAAATGAATACATGAAAAATATACACAAATATGTATGAATTAGCTATTCATGATGGACACAAGGATACTTTAGAGAGTATTGGTAAACCCTGCCAATAAGCTATTTTTCGTATGTCTATAGACTCATTGGTGTATAAAGTGATTGATGATCTTTTAGCTTGAGGTAAATACACACCTTGTTTACTGAGTGATATTCTTTGACCAAAACTAATGCTTGCACTCAGTTTGGAATAGATACTACTTATGTTGGGTAAGTCATGATGTAAATAAAGTTTGTACAGAAGCCAAGAAAAGAACTCATTTCTCGATTAGAATTTCGAGGGAGATCATTCATATTCTCTACATTAGGTCGACCAAATTCATTGGCCAATGCAAGAGACATATTCAATATATTAATTAAGTATGATCTAATTGTCGACTAATAGAGATGAGATAAATTAATTAACTCATTAAGATAGGTACTTGAATAAGTTTTAAGTTTAATCGAGTGATTCGTGATGAAGGAAATTTAACAAAAGTTCTGTATATAGGTCATGATTTTTTGAGTTCAAGTAAATGTTCTTATTTCTATTTTGAGTATTTCATATGCTTTATTTTGGTTTTTATTTTCATGGTTTTATGTTGAATCCTAGATCTACTCTTCGTTTCTTGTTATTTTTTGAAAAGATTTAGACTTTTACGTCAACTTTTATTGCTCTTTATATTGATGCTTTCAATTTTTTTTTTTAATTTGCATTATTTAGATTTTTATGATCATGCATGCATGGTTGTACTTTAGGTTTTCTTAGTTGTACCTTGTCATTTACTTGCTTTTACTTGCTTATTTTCACTTTTGCTTGCGATTTCAATTGAGCACACGCACGAGGCATCCTAAATACTTGCAATTACGTTTCCTAGCTTGTTTATTTTCATAGTTTTTCATAGTTTCTCGTTTTCATTTATATTTCAAGCTAGAACCCCCTTGATTCTTACAATCGAATCGAATTCCGATAATACCGAGCCAATGAACCCTATACACCACTAAAATCTACAAAACAAAATGGCGCAGTTGCGACTCTTCTTGGTTAAGGTTTTCAATTTGCTTGTAGTTTCTTTGTGTCTCTAGCTTGAAAAAAATTTAGGACAATTTCTCGATTTATGTTTTCATTCTCCACACAAATTGAAGATGAAATGTTAAGTTCTCTTCTGACTTACTGCCAATGACCAACGAAACAATCATTCAAATATTCTAAAACTAACACTACCATAATTAAACTGATATTCCAATTCTGCAACAAATCAAAAGCCATGAAAAGTCAATCACAGCCATTCCATACTTTCAAATTTAAGATAATTAGAAAAACTACCCCTGTGTATTATCCTAATTACCCAAAAAAAAAGTCTTTCATAGATGTTCTCCATTGCGAGTGCTACAAATGAAAGGTTTCTAATGTTTTCATGAGAAGAAGAAAAAAATAATAATGGAAATGGTCATACAACATTGTAAGTGACGTCTCATAAACATGAACCAGCCCAAAACCTCACCACAAGCTACACAAATGGAATTACAATTACTTATAACTTCAACCATGTAATGTAATTCCATAAAAGATGGTACAAATACTACTCAGCAAAAGAAACATTTTGAATATTTAATTACAAGAAAATAAATTAACTCAAATTTCATTCAAAAAGAACTATTGATTACCTAATGTGGCCACGAGCTCCTATGGCGTCGGTTCCCAAATTGGCAAGTCAGTATACTGCTGCATCAATCTTTCCTCTTCTGCACTGCATAATGCTTCAGCTACATCACATAATCTTGAAATATTTTGAATTATTGCTTCTTCTGCTTCAACCTATAAAATCAAAGTCAATTACAGTCTAAAACCATTTGACAATTTTTTCTTCGTTTTTTTTCAAATACTTGTTTAAAAGGTGATTTTTTACCTATTAATATAGTTTTCTATCTTTCGAATAAGAAACTCATCAAGAAATTAGATTTGACATAGTCACAGGAATCAAATACAAATCTATTAACATCATATCGAACTGACAATTAAAGTAGGAATTGAAAATGAAACCAACAAATCTGAATAAAGGTTCAATATCAATTTTGATAAATTTCCTACTTTTATGAAAAACAAACACTGAGGATAAATATTTTTCACAAGCTATGATGCTTTACGGGTTTTTCTCATCCAAACACAAATTCAGCAATCAAGTCTAGAGAATAGGAAAATAAACACATGGGAAAGGGAATGATTTACTTGAGACATGATGGTTAATTGTATTGGAAAATCACAAGAAAAAAAGACAAGTTTTTAGAAGATGGTAAAGTGATTCTTGAAGGCGGTATTTAGGGAGAGGGAAAAGTCTTCGTAGGGAAGAAAAATGAAAAAATAAAATAAAATATTGACATTAGGAAGAAAAAATTAAGATGCTCACCTAGGGTAAGAGGACTAGCCGAGAAATTACGAATTAGGCGGTCTACTGCGTTCGGTATTAAATGACAGGAGGATGGTGGTTAGATATAGATTTGGCATCAGTGGTAGTTGGGGTGGTGGCGATTTCAGGTTGATGGTGGTGGGTTGTGGTGGTGATTGCAGGTTGAGGGTCGTCAGTGGTTGTTCGGAATGGTGGGGGATGAACCGGAGGAGATTGGGGGAGAATTAGAGCTTCCGGTTGATGATTACAGCTGGTGGTGGTGATTGGAAGATGATGTTCGGTGGTTGGGAATGGTGGGAGGGTTTCAATCGGAGGAGCGGAGGAGATGAAAAATTGATTTTGTGCATTAGATAGTAAAGATAAATTTTAATCCAAATCGTCCTTGAGAGAGGCGTTCTAAATAATATGACATACTAGAATGCCTTCTACAAAATAAGTTCTAAATAATACGATATACAGAACGCCTTTTTTTAAAGACGTTCTAGATGTTGAATATAACAGAATGTCTTTTTTAAAGACGTTCTACATATCAAATATACCAGAATGACTTTTTAAAAGACGTTCTAGATATCAAACATACCAGAACGTCTTTTTTAAAGACGTTCTAAATATCAGATGTACCAGAACGTCTTTAAAAAGACGTTCTAGTATGTGACAGTTTTATTACGAAAATGCCGCCGCCTGACATTATAGAACGTAGCCTCCTGAGGCGTTCTAGAATGTCTGTTCTAGAATGCATTTTTTGTACTAGTGAGAGTTACTTACTGATGAGGGCATCATTGAAGAGATATGAATTTTGAAACCCACTTAAATGATAAAATATCTCACTATTTTAGATCTATGTAACAAAAATTCTTTTAATGAAAACTCCAAGAGGATATTTATATTTTTAAAAAAATACATATATTTTATGAAATTTGGATATTGGTTTAACTAGACTTGTTGAACCAGTTAAAAAAATGGCCGATTAATTAACTGGCGGTTAAATTAACAACTTCAACCATATCCATAACCTAACCGGCAGAGAACCAGTTAAGGTTACGGTTAAACCGGTTAACTGGGAAACCGACGGTTAACCGGCGGTTTTATATATTTTTTAATTTTTTTAAAAATAAATTTAAAAATTTAAATAAAAATTGAATAATTGAACTTTTGAAGTAAGAAGTTTTTATTTATTTTGAAAAAAATAAATTAAAAAAAAGGAAATGATTTTAATTCTAATATTTACAAACAACCAAATTAAAAAGATGATGACATTTATTTCAAAATAACACAATAAAATCACATTATAAATTAATTATAAGATTTTTTTGAAGTAAAAAGTTTTAAAAAATATCTTTTTTAAAAAAAGGACTTGATTTTAATTATAATATTAAAAACTAAAAGTTTAACTTTTAATATTAGAATTAACTTGCCTACGTATTCTCGTAAAGGAATCAAAGTCCACGTGGTTCGATTTTGTTTTTTAAAAAACAAGTTTAAAAAAAAAAGGACTTGATTTTAATTCTAATATTAGAAATTAAAATTAAATTTTAACTTCACTTACCTTATTACCTATTCGTCGTTGTCGTTGCTTCTTGAAGTGGTATCGTAATAGTCGTTCTCTTCACCTTCATCCAATTGCATTTCTTGTTCTCATTTATCGGCTTTCACCCAATTGTTCATCAACATTTGATTTTCAAGATTTTTGGGTGTTAAGGTAGACCGACGCTCATCTAACAAATAGCTCCCGTGCTAAAGGCCTGTTCAACAGAAACTGTTGAAACAGGAACGACAAGAATTTCCTTGACTATCTTAGAGAGTTTAGAAAAAATATTGGCCACTTTCGACCAAAACTGCACAAGATCGTTAGTAATACCATCGGGCTTTCTTGGAATCGAACTTGGTTCAAAAGCCTCTAAATAATTGTCTAATTCCATTGATTGACTACCGCTAGCCCTTTTCCGTTTTTGCTTAGTATCCTCAATCAACCTCATATATGGGGCTTGAGCTTGTTGAGGGTCGTTGGGTCTTATATTAGAAGTGGTGGGGGAAGGCGAAGGGGAAGGGAAAGGGGACACATTTACATCACTAGAAGATGAAGATTGCTTGTAATCATTAAAAATATGTGTTAAAGATTGGCTTGCTTGTTGAGCAACACTAACAGAGCTAGGAATTTAAATATTTGATGTTGTAATAAGTTTTAAGTAAATTTTGTTAACCCTCTACCCGATAATCCGGGTCTAAAAATTTTGCAATAAAATAAAAGGTCGGGAATATACAGAAAATATATGACCCATTAGTCAACATATTAGCAATACATTCACCTAATTTAGGCGAATTGAGTAAACAAGTACTAACAAGTACAATTTGAATACATTAATCAACAAGTAGTGTTGAAGTAGGATAATAAACACCGGACATAGTCACGGTGGCGTCGTTAAAAGTTTTTAAATGGGAAATCATTTTATAACAATCATCCAACATATGCAAAAATAAAACGAAATCGACATCTTGATTATTAAAAAATGCACACAATGATTCTCTATATTCAAAATTATCATTAAGCAATTTATAAGTAGAGTTCCAACAATTTGGCACATCACTTGAAAAGATTTTTGGATGCAGATCATTGATTTGGAGAAATTTTCTCCATTTTTTTTGAAGCGAATCGTGTTTACGTAGATGATATATTGCACTCCTAATCGGAGCAATTTTAGATTTAAAAGTTTATAAACCATCTTGAACACATAAATCCAAAATATGATAAATGAATCTAACATGAAGAAATTTACCGCCAATGGCGGGTTGACAAAAAGTTTTTAACAAATCTAAACTAGCCGTGATGCGGCGGCATTATCAAATGAAATTGAGAATATTTTGTTACCTAAATGATACTTGGACAAAACAGCGCGCAATATTCATCGCGGTATGCGGACTATCAAAATCTCTATATGGAATTAAATATTTTTGCAAAGTCCAAGAATTATCATTCCAATGACAAGTAATTCCCATAAAATTATGATTATGAAAAGAATCCAAATATCCGAACATATAGAGACACTTTGAGGGAAACTATCAAATATTGAAATCAAATTCAACTTATACTCACCAGCCATTTTTTCAATATCGCGAGTCAACTTATTTCGTGAAGTCCTAGTGTTAGATGGATTAAATGCACCTCTAGTATAATCTTCATAATGATTACTATGCACATGAATAAAAGGAATACTCATAACGGAAACAAACTTTTCAAGAAACTTTCTATGACCACTATCGGTATATTGAAATAAGCTACTAGAACTCGAACCTTGGCCGCCGGTCCCAACACCGGCGGTAGACAAAGATGAGAAGTTTAGTTGTGTTTGAGAGATTTCCACGCCGTGTTTGTCGGGATGCTTCTTCTCCATGTGGTATTTAAGCGACCCGTAGCCTCTATTATTTTTAGAATTGAAGGTGTAATGAGTCGTGCAATAATTGCATTGCGCCCGAGATTCGCCATTGATCGTTATTCTTGTGAAATGCAATCGAAAGATGGGGGATTGAAATTCCCTCGGTTTCGATTGGGGCGGTGGCATATCACCCGCCGCTAGCTCCTCATCTTCATCCAAATTGACGGCGGCCAGTGGTTCGGATTCGACGGAGCTAAGTAATTCCTCTTCAAAATTTGTTTGAGGTTGCTAACCAAAGTTTATTTGATTATGTAGGTTCTCAACTTCTTCTGCCGTCATCTAATCGAAAACATAATCTCCGGCAACGGATGAAGATTCTCGTGACATCCTCGACCTCGACGAGAAGAGGTTGGAGTGTTGGTATTGACATTACGAGAAGAGCTTCCCATATTAATATTATAAAATAGAATTAAGAAGAATAAGAATATTATTGATATTATTTTTTGCACAAATTTACAATTTGACTTGAAACTTGAAAATATAAGAGAAGAAGAAGAAGAATAAGTAGAGATGAATTGGTGTTGGAGAGTGTGGTATTTATAGGTGTCAAAATCTATTAAAAAAATTCAAAAAATTAGCCGTTAACCAGTCCGGTTAACTATTTACCGGCAGTTAAACTGGTTAACAGCGGTTAACCGCCAATGGATACTTTTTTTTTGAATTTCAGTCATTGATCATCAACGGCTAGTTGATCTCAGCCGTTGGTTTTCAATGGCTATCAACCGGGTGGTTAAAATGCTGGTTAACCGTTGGGTAAACCGCCGGTGATTTTTTTTCTTTTTTAAATCTGGTTATCCAGTGGTTACGATTAGCCGGTCAGGTTAATCGTAGCCTAATCGCCGGTGACCGATTGAATTTACGATTTTAACCGTGATCGTCGGTCAATGGTTAACCGTAAATGGTCAATCGGTTAATAACCGACGGTTAAATGGTTAACCTTAACCAGTTAAACACGTCTAACTTGATAGCATGGATTCAACTATTTTATAATATTTCGTGCGGCTTGAAATATTAATAATTATAATTGTAATGTGAAAGTTTCGAAGGCCACGAATACTAGAGTAAAAGCAATCAGAGATTGAATGTTAGTCGAGATGCTGGAACACCAGTACTAACATTCAGTAACACACACAGCGGAATTAATAATAGCACAAAATTTAAATTAACCTAAGAGTTAAAAACTCATAGGTTATGACCTCAGGCCGGAAAAGATATTACTAGGAAAGGGTGTAGTTGTATTACATAAGGTATTAAAACAATATAACATCTAGTAATATATGAAAAACTCCTGAACGAGTATATTGTTTTTAATCATCACAATGTCGTCCATAAAATCTTCAAGTTGATCAAACACAAGCTTGAAGAATATGTGCACAATGAACGATCACATCTTTTCTTATAATTTCTGTCTTCTCTCCAAAGTGGACGTATGAAGTCCAAGTCATTAGATATTTATACACAAATGTGTATCTCCATCCTTTTAGAAGATTCCTAGAATACCAAAAGAGAGTTAATCCATATCTTAATATTTTAAGGAATGATGTAATTAAGAAAATACACTTTCCTACTACTAAAAGATTCTTACCTTAACTTACAAGATAAATATATGCATAAATAAAAGAGTCCTAAAACACTAATAAGTCTAGAAAGGCAAATAAAATAATTAATTCAAAGACGGACGTAGGAATAAAATTCCTAACAATCTCTGCCTTTTGCCTTTCTGGACAGAAACTAACCAAAAAACTCCCCCTGAGTTTGAAAACTACCCCTGAATAAGATCCTACAGAAGATGTTAGTCATGGTGATGGAACACAACGAGTAACACCGATATGTAAATAGCAAGACTAGACAAGAAAACGTCCCAACCGAACATATCAACAGCTTGTTCCACTACTGAAAGCTGACGTCCTGGAGTTACAGTTGTAACATCCCATAGTGAGCATCACTATCAGCAACAACTACAGTTTTACCAAAATCTTCACTCTTCTCCCCCTTTTGACCAGAATGCGAAAGGGGCGACTTCTTATATAACGCTCGTAAAGTCATCAATCCATGAAGGTATGCTTGGGCACCTGCTATCTGCTGGTCTATCAAACCCAGATTTACCTGCAAATCAGAAGTAAAAGGTACATAAATATGTGTATGTTAGTCATTGTGTCAGTGACACCTGGACTAACATCCTTTAGCAGTGGCAACACAACAGTCAGCTGACTCACCATCCAAAAATGTCAAAATTAGATCAATGAGATGAATCGGCCCCTCAAAAGATTAATATTGAGCCATTAAGCCATGCACAATCAATCCTTTTAAGACAAAAATGCAACTTATTTCCAAAAAAAAAATGTACAACCATATTCAAGTCATACCTAGTCACACCTTTCGAAAATCCCTTAGTCCCAAAGAATTTAATAAAATTAGAAGGTGCAAAGGAACATACATTTTCACGTTCAGACACCTAGCAAAAAATAGGATACTACCTTCTTTCATCAAAATGACCACAGTGTCGAAAGACAGTAGCCAGATCCAAAGCATCGTTAGAGTAAAAGATGAGAAAAAGTAAAACTCATCTCAATTGCATGAACTAAAGTACAGGCCACCTTCATCATTAATGAGAACATCATAATCATTCTTTGAATCATCAAGATCATCCGAATTTGCAATAAAATCTTCAACGATAGAGTTCTCAGTCTCTGTACAACCTTCAAATGATGGATTAACAGATGTTAAAAATATATATGACCAGAGAAGGTCCATGAGCCTGAGAAATACTGAGAATAGGAATTGTTGGTACCAGTGTGCCAACATTGTCACCAACATCCTCCTCATAGCCAATGTAGGCTTCACATCTCATGTGTTCTTCAATAGATCTGCTCAGAGGACTAGAGACCATAAGTGAAGGAGCAGCAACCTAGTTTCAACAAAAGTGAGTCCAACAATGCATCATCATTTAGAACTTAATGCCTCATTCACCTGTTTGAGCAAGTAATTCCCCATCATTCTAAAAATCTGAGCTAAGAACTCTAAATATAGAGGATTCAACAACATCTAATTCATTCCTCATTTTACCCAAAGAGATGACTGGATATTCTTTTTTCAGAAACAAGTATCAAATTCATACCAAGAGAACCGAGGAGAGGTCTTTTTACATCTTCCAAAAAGAACATTAAGCCTGAAACACCTTTAACCATACTTAAACACACAAGAATACAATTAGCTTGTTAGTGAAAAAAATATTAAATAAATATAAAATATATATGCACAAAAGCACACTCCTCTCAAACCTGTCCACTAACACACTAACCAAATTATTAAGACTCAAAAAAAAACTTAGATAGTAAACTAAGGTAAGAAAATATACAAGGTAGGAGTAAGAATATTACCCAAGATGAGAGTACCAACAGTAGTCTTGTTTAACAAACAAAATGCTACCAATATCTCGTTCTTTTCATCCCACGAAGCCGTGTATAACACCACAAGCAACAAGACTTCAAATTGTACCCAACATTTGAGCAAGAGAAAAGTAAAATCTTGTTATGATGACATTCTCCATATACACTCGATCCATACAAACAAAACTTCACCAAACATGCATGTCCTAATTTTTATGTCTGAAAAGAATGATCTTAGGAAAATTAAAAAATCACATAAAGGTTGTTCTCAACTGCAAGAGAGTGTTAGTCCTGGTGTGTCAACATTTATAATGGAATTCTTCGTCAATAAAGTCAATGGATCGAGAATTCTTAACTTGATTAATGACAAAGTCAAATGCTATAAAAGAAATGTATTTGAGGATTTTATGTCTGGGAGTAGAACCTCCACTTCATAGCAACAATAATCATTTATCATTTCAAGAGATCGCATTGATCAAGAGACTTGACTTTAGTTAAACTTCATCTAATAATAAGATGGCAAGGACATCCAATAAATCACAAAGGAAGCACTGAGAGAAACGCATGTTTCTGCAAAACAACCAAAAAATGTATTTTTCAAATAAAATCCATTCCATTTTAGTTAGCACAATTTGGTCACAACATCCTATGGAAGAAGAAAAATATGCAAGTATCTATATGTGTCATGAAAAGAAAAAATGCATGATGCACAAAGTATGTTGCAGCTGATGTTAGCTAAAATGCTGCAGCATTTCCAGTAACACTGACCTAATCAACACATAAAGTGAGAGACTTCCTTAACCTGGAAAATCTCTCAAAGTCTAATGCTTTGGTGAATATGTCAGCATACTGATTTTCTGTCCCAATGTGCTCAAAACTCACAAAATATCTCTCGACCAAATCTTGGATGAATTGATGTCTAATATCTATGTGTTTTGTGCAAGAATGTTGGACTAGATTTCTTGAGATATCATTCGCACTTAAATGGTCACAAAATACAGTTTAAACACCACTATATAGACCACACTCATTAATCATGACATACTTGACAAGTTTTTCAAGCATCGCATTAATCCAGAACTTATCCTTGAATGCATCCTCCACCCATTTTGGCTTTGCATAGGACAGAAGACAAGAGTTTATAATTAGACAGTAGCAAGATGTTTCACATACCATATTTACCATCTCTCTGAAGTTCATTCGCTTCTTGCAAGTAGTTCTCTCAATCAAAGCCTCGATATGAAAAGAAGTATGATTCTTCCCCATCCTTGAAACAATGTCAGGAACAAAAGACTCAAATATCCCTGTAGGAACAGAGTCATCATGGCCATACTCTGATTCTGAGATTTCAGTAGTCGAATCCGTTAGAACCAGAGATGTTGGTTTTGGTGTTGGAGCACAAGCACTAACACTATTTGCATTATCAGAATTCATTCCTCCAATACATTTTGCCTCAACTTGATAGCAGTTATTCGCCATTCTGATTCCTGTAAGTATGCACTGATCAGATTTATTAAGAACCTCGCACAAGTCTCGATCAAACTTTACTCAAAGATCATCATCACACAGTTGACTTATGCTAATTATATTAACAGTTAATCCATTCACAAGGAGCACGTTTTGGGGCCTAGGCAAACCTTCAACATTTATAGTGTCTTTTCCAATGATCCTTCCATGGGCACCACTACCATATTGGACTTTTCTACCATTTTGTTCACAACATTGGACAAGCAGTCAACTGTTCTAGTCATGTGTCGAGAGCATCCACTATCGAAATACCACAAACCTACAACATTAGTCTTAAGTGAGGTATAAATCATGTTGCATTGAGTATCAGGTTTTCTTACCCACACCATTTTGGGTTTTGGAGCGGTGTTGGTCCAGATGCTGATGCTTGAGTTGACTGACATTGCCTTCCCTTCAAACGCACGAGTCCTTTCTATCTTCAACTTTTTGCTGAAAGGTCTGATATGTCCAAGTTCCGAGTAATGGTGACAGACATAACTATGTCGATGTTATTTAGTTCTTTTAACAGACACAAATTTTTCCGATCTGTTGTCACCTTCTTTGACAAACACAGGAGCCTCAAAGCTTTTGCCATTTTTGAGCGTAGATCAAATTGACAAGATCTCCTCAAGTTTCGCCATTCCTGAATTTTGTTTTTTCAGTGCACTTGAGAGTTCCGATCTTGTCCTGTCCAGCTCTTCATCACGTTTTATTAGTAAAGCTTCCAAGCGCAAGATTACAGCCTGTTTTTCTTTATATGTACGACTCAATCTCTCATTATCCTAAGTAAGAATGATTACTCTGTGAACAAGTTTAGACCAGCTCTCATATAGCTCTTCATAGGCAGCGCAAAAGTCTTAAGTATTATCATTTTCTTCGGTCGTAGAAGAGTTAAAACATCAAATATCAGTAACATGACATTCCAGACAATACGGGCAGTCATGGCAACAACTTCTTTAGTTTCTTGTGGCTCGTCATCGTCTTCTCCATCACTCATGGCTATCAGATTTTTCTTGCGCTTGATGTTGGCACACTCATATATGAAATGACCAAACCCTTTACATTCGTGACATTGAACATTATACAATACCTTGATGCTATTTTGATTTTGGTCTTCAAATATTGCACTTGTGGGAGTCACATCCCTCCTTTGAAACTTGTTTGCACGAGTGGATTGACCGATTGTTCTTGGAGAGGAAGGTTCTGGGGAGAGCTTGTTGTATTGGCTGAATGACTTCCTCAAATTATTCTTTTTCATTAGCAGATCGCTGAGCTTTTGTGTGAAGAGTTTGATTCCATCATCATCCAACTCAGCAATCTCTGCTTCACGTGTAAGGGCTTCAAGACTTCATTTTCAGTAG
This sequence comes from Phtheirospermum japonicum, assembly GCA_014905375.1. Lineage (NCBI taxonomy): Eukaryota > Viridiplantae > Streptophyta > Magnoliopsida > Lamiales > Orobanchaceae > Phtheirospermum > Phtheirospermum japonicum. Next base: position 155,380 of record BMAC01000880.1, on the reverse strand, counting down.
CAGGCATGGGGATTAGAGCAATGCTTCTTCTCTTAAGTTGCTTGATTTGAATTTCCATATCATAAGTCTTCAAGGAACTCACAAGCTCATCAAAGCTCATGGTTGAGGTATCCTTGGCTTCTTCAATAGTTGTTATATTCATGTTGAATCTCTCCGCAACAGAGCACAAGTATTTGCTCACAAGTGTTTCGTTAGAGATAGATGCACCTGGCGATTAACATTCGTTTGCAATGTCAAGGAGTTTGGCACTGTATTCGGCAACAATTTCACTTTCCTGCATTCTCAGAGCTTCGAATTGAGTTGCAAGCATTATCAGCTTTGTTCGTTGAACTCCTTTGGATCCTTCACAAAAGAGTTGTAATGTGTCTTAAGCTTCTTTTGCATTCGAAAGATTTGAGATGATTCTGAATAGAGAGACATCCACAAAGCAGTAAAGAGCGTTCAAGGCTTTGGTATTTGCATTTGAAACAGCTAGGAGCCTCCCAGCCAACAAATATCGCATGCCATGATCTTTCATCCATGGTTTTGATATAGGCATGCATCCTCACCTTCTAGATCGCATAGTTGGTCCCGTGAAGAATTGGTGGTCGTATTACAACATTCATCATAGTATCCATAGCTTTCCTACAAAAACAAAATAGGATCAACACTTAGTATCGTCAAGTGAACACTTTGATACCAATTGAAAGTATCGAAGGCCACGAATACTTGAATAAAAGTAATTAGAGACTGAATGTTAGTCGAGATGCTGGAACACCAGTAATAACATTCAGTAACACACACGAAATAATAAGAACACAAAAAATAAATTTTCTTATGAGTTAAAAACTCATAGGGCGTGATCTGAGGCCGGAAAAGATATTACTAGAAAACAGTGTAATTGTTTTTACATAAGATATTAAAACAATATAACATCTATTAATATATGAAAAACTCTTGAACGAGTAGATCATTTTTAATTAGCACAGTGTCGTCCGTAAAATCTTCAAGTTGATCAAACACAAGCTTGAAGAATATGCGCACAATGAACGAATTCAACTTTTCTTATATTTCTGTCTTCTCTCCAAAGTGGACATATGAAGTCCTAGTCATTAGATATTTATACACAAATGTGTATCTCCATCCTTTTAGAAGAGTCCTAAAATATCAAAAAAGAGTTAATCAATATCATGATATTTTAAGAAATAATGTAATTATAAAAATACACTTTCCTACTACTAGAGGATTTTTACCTTAACTTACAAGATAAATATATATATAAATAAAAATGTCCTAAAATACTAATAAACCTAGAAAGGGAAATAAACTAATTAATTTGATTAATAAAAAGCGGATGTATGAATAAAATTCCTAACATAATGTGACAATTTCGGCGTTAATGTCTTCCATTATACTCATACTTGGTGGTGGGATTATTTTCCTTTACAATCATTTTCTTCTTGTTTCTTGCCATTAATTTAATGAACGTGGACAGCATTAATCAAAGTATAGCATTTACGGTTGCTCGAAACTAACATGAAATTTGGAATTCGACTCTTTTATCAAGTAAGTCATCTATTCAACCATGCGTTTATTTTAATTTATCTTCTAAGAGCGTTTTCGGGCTAGAGATTCGTGGCCATCGGATCAAAAGTTGGTTACAAATATTGGTAAATAAATGAATGTAAGTGCACGAAGAATGGGGGCATGATTCCTTCACGGCACTGTAATCATTTCCTCTATCTATATTTAAGTTATCTTTTTAATTTTTCAACTATTTGGTTTACTTGCCAACAAAATATTTTTTTTATCATCTTGCCTCTCCAAATATGCTTTTATTTTTAATGTTTCACGTCATATTATGAAGGCAAGTTTATATTTTCAATTTACCTATCAAATTGTCATCCAATCGCATTACAAAAAATGGTTAAATACCGACAAAATTACTTAGGGAATAGTTTCCTAAGTATATAATAATAATAATAATAATAATAATAATAATAATAATAATAATAATAATAATAATAATAATAATATATAATATATTTATAAATAATTATATTATAATTATATATTATTATTATTATTTCAAAGTATATTCTAATTATATTTTATGCATTTAAGATTAAAATATTTAAAAGTAATATTATATTTCAATAAAAATATATGAAATGAGAAATAAAATTACAAAAATTTTTATTGAGAAAAAAATTGTTTTACATATTTAATACTTATATTTATTAGATAGATCAGTTATATTAAATTCGCAAATTATTTTATTATAATCACACAAATTATATGAAAATATCTTATGTTCACGTAAATTTATGTCAAAAATAAAATTTTAAATAATTTTTTCCAAGTATAAAATTTGATAAGTGATACGACATCAAATGTCGACTTGGTTATGTATGTAAGAACTGTCTCTTATACACATCTAGATGTGTATAAGAGACAGCATATATATATATATATATATATATATGAAAGTGTATTATAACTATATTATATGTATCAAAAGTTATGTTATATATTAATAATAATATTAGAAATATATTATTATTATTATTATTTATATTATTATTATTTACCATCGGTACCATTCATTAGATAAATTATGTCGTTATTTGATTGTATTCTTAAGTGAGCTTGGATGAGAATTTGATAGATGATTTGAAATAATAAATTTGTTCTCATAAATTTTGAATACAATTTGCGTGTTAATTTCCCGTGTGATTTTTGTCTGAAAATTGATCTTAGGAGGCAACTCTAAAAAAATGCACTCTTTAGTAGACAACTTCATATAAAAAATACTTGGGATGCAATTTCTAAGAAATGAGAAAGTTGAAGAGATAAAAAAATCCCCTAATTTATGTGGGGTTATTTGAGTAGATTTTTTTAAAATATCATATAAGATTTTGTTGTTTATAAGATGTTATTGAAACTTATAATATATTTGAGTAGATTTTTTAAAAACATCATATAAGACTTTGTTATTTATAAGATGCTATTGAAACTTATAATATTCTACTTGATATAGTATCAAGAATAACTTGACCAGGGGCGTAACCAGCTCGGCGAATTAGCCCTAGCCCGAATTAAAAATTATATATTCCGGCCAATTTTATTTTTTCCTACTAAAATACATATAATTTTTATTTTCAAATTTATTTTTCTTTAAAAAGTAGTACCCCAAAAAAATTGGGTGTGCCCTGGACCAGGTTGGAACCCCGCTGCCTACGCCCTTGCCTTTGAACCAACTTATCGCGGTTGCACATCGGCTGATGATCGTAGCTCGGTTGAAATGGTAAGAAATCGTTGGAATAGTGAAGATAGGTTGTTATCTCAGTGAGTGAGCGAACTCGAGTGTATGGCAAGGAAGGCGAGCTTCGAGGACAAGTCGAACTTTGCCCGGGAGAGTTATGCGAATGATGTAGGTGAAGTTGATATAAAAGGTATAGATATAGAGTTATAAAGGGATAAGGAAAGTGTATATTTGCTCAATAATATTCCCGATTATTAGGGATTTTGACTTACCACGGAGTAAAATCATATTCCATGGGAACTACGTCAAGAAGAGTAGTATATAAGAGGACACTTGCTTTTTTCTAAACCCTAAGTTCAATACCACTTCCTTTGCCACATGCTGATAAATTTCTCTCAGGCATATTATGACTTGTCAGTCAGAGATTCTACACCAGAACACCTCCTGGCGCTTTTTTGCAGGCTTGGTCTGATTTGAGATAGCGTTTTAGTCCAAATTCTTGGTTGTTTAACTTTTGGATTTCATCAGCGCAAGCTTATAATCCTGCCCTTTTGTTCTAATTTAATTAATTACATTATAAAAGCTAGGGGAGAGATCGTATTAGATCCTAAGTCTCACACATTGGGCTTACGCTCTCCCATAGGGCCCAGAAATGCAGCCTTTAAGTTAATTCTCCCTAGGTGAAAAAGAGTAAGCCCAAGATAGAACCCCAAGCAATCTAACAAACACACGCAATCACGCTAGATAAGGTGGACCTATAGGAAATCTCTAAACTCTCTAGTGTGTCTAAGTGTCTTCTTATAGCTTCGGTAAGTCTTGGGGGCAGGAAGCTCCCATTGTGCCTCTCAAAATGGGCTAAAAAGGGTGGCGCAATTCTCTATTTCTGTGGCGAAAAGCTTTTTTAATTAAGTCAAAAATGAGACTTGATCATGGTAAAGTCATTCCAAAACACATGACAACTTTGGGGATTAAGATGTGTAGGGGTGCTTAGTGAGTTCCATCCCAGTTCATATGAAATGGAGATAACCCGGGAGGGCCGACCTCTACGATCTACTCCGGCTCAACCCTCAACGAAGGAACAATCTTTTGAGGCATAACCTTTTTTGTAGTTGGAATACTAGGATTATTCAATAGTAGTAGGTTCAGCTAGGGCTCCTAGGACTGTGGTGCTGCCTCAAGCGCTATTGGTTCTCTTTAAAGATCCATCAACTCAAAGAGAATGACTGACGGAAGTGACTTCATGGGCGTGCGTACTTACTAAGTTACTACTTCTTATAACTCTTATAGTTGAGGTTTAAGCTCACCAGCAATCCGAGCAGATGCGAGTGAAATAGCTACTCCCATTCCGACAAAAGAAAAGAATGGTTTTTCGCTTTTATGCCAGTATCTATTTTTGGAGAAGTGCTTGTGGTTTTCTTCTGAATAAGAAATTTGTTTTTTATTCTTATCTTCAAATTTTCTTAATAAACAAGAAATTATACTTATTTATTATTCTTTGTCCAACCACTCCAATTTCATTTATTTCTTTCAATTTAAATTTTAATTGCTGACGTTACTTAGTTTGGTCTTTCTAGCTGCAGACCGCCCTTCGTACCTGTATAGCTATAGACACACTTTACATACCATTAGGTTTGTTATTATTCAATCTCGTCCATCCATTTTGAGTACAGTTTGTTTGTTAATTCTCGAATTGTGTACCATGTTGGATCATTAATCCAACATTGGGCTTATATGTGAAATAATTATATATTGTGCACTGTCAAATAAAGAAACCTAATTAAAACTGATCAAATAAAATTTAAGATATTGGGCTTAATGTATTTTAATAGGATGTGGGCCTTTAATGTGTAGATACTCAATGGGTTATCTATTGACATCTTCACAAAGGTATTAGATTTCGAGACCTTCTCTTGATTGAGAAGAGATCTCGGTATGTGCATTGTCTGAACCAATGTTGGTTTGTGATGTTGTGACACACCATATCAACATCAGTCACAACATCTGTATAACTTTGCATGCATTTTTATTTTTCTTTTCATACATAATCCAAATGCATTGAGTCTGGTTGAAAGTGCAATAAAGTCTTGTGTTGCAATAAAAGTGATGACAAAAAGACTAACCTCTTCAATTAGGTGATTGTGGAGGGGGTTTTTCAGTTGTACTGTGTAGTACTTTTTTATTTTTATGATACAAAATATTATCTTTATTATTATATTACCAAAATAATCCTATTATAATAATAACATTAAAAAGGTACACTACAAGAAATTTGATGTTCGATGATGATACGTTTTGTCACTAAAAGTCTATTTTTTCGTCACTGAAGAGAAACGGTGACGAAAATTGAGCGTCACAGCGGTTGTCATAGTATTGTTGTCACCATTGGTGAAAGTGACAATTTTTTCAAGCGCGTCACTAAATGTTCGATTTTGCTGACGCTGATGTAAATTGTAATCATAGATGATACTACTTGGTGATGCAGAATTCGTCACGTAAGTGATTGCAAAATTGTCATCAAAAGATCGGTTTTGTCACCATATGTTAACATTTTCAATGACGAACACTTAATTTGTCATCAAAACATTTGACTTTCCGTGACAAACATAACTACAGTGACAATTTTTATTAAGTTATCACGACGCTCATATTGTCATAATATGTATTAAACAATTTCCAATTATAATGTAATTCGTCACGATAGATCTAGTGATGCAATATTGACCGTCACTGAACATCTAAACTTACAATGACAAACCGTTGTGTCACCATTTAATATTAAAGGTAATGAAATTAATTGTCACGAAAAATTAGAAATATGTGACGAATTTTATTATCATCATAAAAGATATATGTTCAATGATGATTTAATGGGTACATATGGTGATAAAATCTATTTTCATTAAATGAGTTTATATGGTGACAAATCAATCATCATAAATTATGTAGTTTAAGTGACAAGTTGAAAGTATTATGTGATGAAACAAGTTGTCATAATTTATTAAAGTGACAAATTTGAAATACTTATGTGACGCTTGAAGTTGTAATAATTGAGTGAACTCGATTTGATTATTTACTTCCATGACGACATAAATTGTCCTGAATATGTGCATTAATTTATCATTATTCTTATAAGGGAAAATATCATAAAGATGAAATGAAAACAAAGAAGCATTTATCATTACAATATAATGATAACAATATTCCAAAATATTTTTTTGACCATTCCGAACATATACCAAAATACTGACAACTAGCCAAAATATTACTTTGAAATATCCAGAGCACACACCAAATTAGACAACTCGAATTAATACACTAGAACATTCAAAACAAAGATCTCGAAGTTTAAACTAAACCAAAAGAGTTACTTCATATATCAAGACTTGAGCCTGACTTCAGCATTGGCAAACAAAAGTTAGATCTAACAGAATACCTGCAGAATTAAAATTTATAATTCCAAATTAGCTTATAATCAAATCATCAAAAAAATACTATACAAAGTTCACAAAATCAAGAAATTGAAAATTCCGACTTACGTGGAATATAATGGATTAGGCATTATTCCCACCCGAAGCATACTCATTTGCTCTCATGAAGGCCATAAGCTTGTTGATGCACTCGCTTTGAGCTTGTTGATGCACTCGCCTTGCTGAGTCAGTTGATTATTCAAATCATCGACTTCATTCTTAAGCTCAATCACTTGACCTTTCGAATCCTTTACCTTTTCTTGAGTTTCTGTCAGTTGCACCTGTTGCAGGTGTTGGGTATTCAAATCAGGCAATGTGTTGCGTTTACCTGGAGGTTTCGGTCCATAACCAACGCCTTTGATATAACCAGATGCATGGCCAAGAACTTCAGTTGCTATTTCTTGTTCGGTCTTCTCAATCCCTTCTTCAACATATTTTGCTTTCCTACCTATCATCTCATCCTAATAAAACATGGATGTAAGTATATTAATAATAACATAATCATTAACGAAGTTGGATTATAAAAAACATGTGCTAGTTAGTTACCCAATTTTCTCCTGCCTCATCGCTTGACCAACCACATTTCACTGTATAATGCGTACGCTTGTAAAGTTCAATCATATCACATTCATCGTCGGCCTTCTCAGACTAATCGACATATTAATCGGCATGAAAAAAGGAAAAAGGAAAACAAAATCAGAATACAAATATACACATTGCACCAAAAAGGAATAAACTTAACACTAAAATATTCATTTCGTTAGACTTTAAATGGGATTTAGTTTATATATCTACTGTCAAAGAATTTCCCTTTAAAATTGAAAACCTTTCAATAGAATGAACCACATGATAATTTAGGTCGATTACCTACTTCGCATGTAGAAATTAACCAAATCTAACGGCATAGAAGGCAAGGAACAATACATCTTAATTCTTCTCTTATAAGATTCTTGACTTTCCTCCTAACCTTTTATGGATTGTCTTATAACACAAAGTTTAAATTTCAATGCAAATATTCAGTATAACCTACATGTGCAATAAAACCCATACTTACAGCCGTTGTACTATATTTACTTACATGTGCAAAAACATCTAACACAAAATTGTGGCTAACAAAATTCAAGACGCCAACAAAGATTTAAAATTACCAATGGGAAAATCTTACATTTGGATTATATTTGCAGGGAATTGCCCAACCTATGTCCCCCTGTAGTAGAAATTCGTGATCGATTCATCTAATTAGAAAACTAAAATTAGTAAAAAAAAAACAGGATCTTCAACAAGACCAGGTTTTAAACTTCTCACTCTAATTCAATACAATCAAGATCTACATAAGAAAAAAAAAATAATAGTAAATAAATGAAGAATTATATTCTAATCCTCATCAAACACACAAAGAACTAGAAAAAACATACCTTATTAGCGGGCGGTGCAATACACCGTGGGTTCAAATCCCAGTGGTTTTGTTTTGCGATTTACTTTTTTATCGACATTGTTCAACATTTACACATTTTCTAGGGAGCAAAAAATAATATTCAAGAGACATGAGGTTTGAACCCGCAATATTTTAATTTTGTACCTAGCCCCAACCACTCCACCACATGATCCTGATATTGTAATCTATAAACAAAGTAATATACATTTAGAAATAAGTTTAATATACACACACACACTAAACACTTTGTAAAAAAATATAGAATAATAATATAAGTCGTTCAAAATTACAAAGTAAGGTAAATAAATATTTCATGAATAATTTATATTTTAAAAATAAAAAATATAATTGAAGAATTATAAAATAAATATCAAAATATATTTAAATTAGATAAGAATATAATAAAGTGTGATTAATTTATAAATAAATAGTTCACATACAAATAAAGGTGTTCACAAAAACTGATGTTCACAAAAAGAGATTTTGTGTAAAGAGATTAATTGTGAACTTTTGTAGACAAATATAAAATGTTATAACACAATAATAAATAAATTTCAAAACTTGATATTAGAAGAAAAAATAATAATCTATTAATTAAATTTATAAARTTATTTAATCAATTTAGAAARAAGAAACTTAAGAAATATTATCTAATAATAATATAGTCGTTAAAAACTATAAAGTAGACATAAAAAAATAAATATTTAATGATGAATAATAAGTTGAATAATAATTATATTAAGAAATATTTTGATACCAAATGTCATCACAAATTATTATCAAGTTGTTATTGAAAAAGTTTCATCCTAAGTCTTGATGTGAATGAAAAACTTATATTTGTTATCATTAAATAGGACTTTAGTGTCAAAATAATGTTGTCACTATTTCTCTTAAAGTACTGATAAAATATGGTGTTGTCATGAAAAGAAACTTATTGTGACAATGGATGTTTTCACCATTTTTCATGGAACATAGATTAGGTTCAAGRATAAATAAATGTCTCAATCAAATATATTACTATTAATATTATTATTTTAATTGTGTAAAACACATAATTTAGTTGTTTATTTTAATTAATATATTTCTTTAACGTTGATTTTTATTATTTTTATATTATTGATTACTTCAAATATTATACAATATATATATTAATTAAATTTAATTACTATTACATTCATAAAAGTTAATGAGAAATATGATGCTTTTAGTAACACAATTATGCAGTGATACCAAATATCATCTAATTATTATCAAATTGTTATCGGAAGAGTCTCCTAATTCTGGTCTGAATTTGTAATAAAAATAAAATTACAATGACAAATTCATATTTGACGTCAAAATAGAACTCTTTCATGTCAAAATAATATTATCGCCATTCTTCTAGAACTGATGACAAATTGTAGCGTTGTCATGAAAAGAAACTTGATGTGACACCAAATATCGTCACCGTTATTCAAGGGAATATTAGTGACAAAATTAATTCTGTCACAACTACAAACTTATCGTGACACCCAATTCTCGTCATATTTTATTATATATTTGTCATAAAATGGGTTTCCCAAACTATTTTTTTTTGTCATCCCAAAATTATGATAAAATACATTTAAATGTCATCAAATATGAGTATTCGTGACGAAATCGGTGAACAACTGTGACAACAATAAATGTTGTCATAGAAGGGTGTTATTCTATGACGAATTTAAAATATGTCACTATTTTTTAACATACTATGACGAATTTTCATGCGTGGGAAAAAAAAATCATCACTAAACAGCAGATTTCTTGTAGTGGTAAAATTATATTAAATTATTATTATAAACTTAATTAATTTATAATCTAATCCTTCAACTTTATTTAATTCCATACCCTCGTCAATTTTATCTAATTTATAACATAACCCTTCAATTAATTTCTTTTATATATATCCCTAAAGATTTAATATTTTATTTCAATGAATTACATCAATTAAATTTCATAAAAGCAATCACACGAAAAAAAAAAGTTTGAATATCTTGTTCTTCACCGTTCCTGCGCAAAACCTTGGGATTTCACCATGGTTCAACTTCACCAAATCTCAATTCACCGGCAACACCAGAGGATCTATCCCATTCAACCATTCAATAGAATGAGAAAGTCGCCCCCTCCCAGGAAACGACGGACAGGCATAATTCGACGAAATAAATCTGTAGAATTATGCCTCCCTCACTGTGCTCCATTCGTTGGAGCAAATTCCAGGTATTTGAGGCTATCCCTTGTGTAATATATCCGACCTCGTCGGTGAAATTCCATAGAGTAGTCGTTGGGGACGAGAATTGTATACCAAAGTAGAACTTTTATTGAGTTCCCCAAAACTGTTTGATCAAATGTCTGAACTAACGGTGTCGATAAATTATTCGATGTAATACGAAGAAGACGATATAAAAAGTACTGGAGTAGGGGTATAGTGCCTTTTCAAATAAATTTGATTCTGTTGCTTTCATTTTGATGGGTGTTTAGTATATATTTTCTCATGTTTCTACAGGATCGTTAACCTTTATATGATGGTTGTATATTTATGAGAATCTCGTGATGTTAATTTTCGATCCACTCGTTCTCATTTGTTGACTCTAAGACATTAAAACGTTTATCGGCTGATCATTTGAATGTTGTGTTGTTTGAATAATGGACGATTGTGCATGTAGATGCACCGTTTGATACCGTAACATACTCCCTGAATGTTGTATTGAAATTGTATTAGTGGTTTAAGGTTGTTGTATGCTTTATGTTAATTTTAAAATTTAATTTTATATTTTCTGTGACAGTGTATTACTTATGTGCTTTTAATGACCTGAATTTAGTTTTCTGTTTGGTTGAGTTTATTAATAACATCGGAACAAAATCTTGGCCTGTCAAATTTTGAATATGTAGTTTTTGTGTTCGACGCCCGTTTGCCTCGTCTTGACGAAAAATCGTACACTATGTCGGCACTAGTGCATAGGAATATTGTCAATATTCGTCTGTAATTGGAAGAATATTTCAGACAAGTTCCGGCACTTTTTGCCGCAAATGCTTGGCAATTTGAGCAAGTTGGTGTTGTGATGGAATATTACACAAATTTATTTGACCAATTATTTTGTACAATATTCGGCCAATGAGTGCTGAACAGGAAACTAAAAATTGTATTTTGGGTTATGTAATGCTTCATTATTTTGTTTCTTCAATTCTCAGTGTGTAAGACCCATGCTGTCGGTGAAAAGAGAAAGTCAAGCATTGAGAATCCGAAGATGAACAATTTTCACATTTGACGTCGTCTACTAATCAGGCATAATATCGCGATTGTGGGGGTGCATGAAACCGATTGTTATGTCTATTTATGTTTTGAATTGTTGTGTTATAGTCTGCATTTTTGAATGATGATCACACATTGTCTTTTTAAATTATTGTTATTACATGATTGTAATTTTTTGTTTCAAATTACCTTCACACTCAGTTTTTTTGTAATTTTTCCTGATCATGGTCCAACTTCGTCGATTCGGTTTATGGTAATATTTATTTACTCTAGTTTAGTAGCTTGTCCTGTATTCGATTTATGTTACAGTATCAATGATAGAGATATATCAATATATATGTGTAGTTTTGTGTGTTGTTTTGTCCATCGGGTCGCCTGAGGTCTCTAGCTAATCTAGCACACCATGCACATGATCACGAGGAAGTCGTGACTCAGGTAGTCATAAAGATCGACTTGATAATAACGACTTCACACATGCATACATCACAACATATAAACTATCAAATTTGAAATAAAATCATGTTTTGAAATATAATCACGTAGTGGTGTTGTGATAACGCGCTAACCGTTGTTTTAATATTGCACCCGATAATTTTATAAACTAGTAAATTAAATCACTGTCAAGCTACCGTCATAAATACCTCTCATTTGGTTCCAAATAATTGTTCATGTTTCTTATTTTTGTACGATTTTAATGGTGCGCATAAAAAAATTTATTAACTTTCTATACGTTTACAATTTATGTCCAAGATAAGACAGTTGCACATGAAATATATAAAAGGATAATTACCAAAACCGAAATGGAAAAAAATTTATCAAACACTGATCATCTATATGATTTTTCAAATATATTTTTACAGTTCCCTGTAATGTTCAACCTTCACGCAGACTAACTAAACATCATAAGCTAAATTCATGTTGTCATTGTTTTGTGAAGGGCTGTTCATTTTTTTTTGGATCTTGGGAGTTGAGTGGAATATAATCCTCATCGATTAATGTACCCTTTTTGGCATTTGCAGTGTCAGGGAGTTCGATCTTCTTTTCGCAAGTAGTCGATTTATGGCCTGGTTTACTGTTAAAATAAAACAACACAGTAGTTTAGTTAAATTCAACCATAACAGTTCAGGGGTGAGTATGAACAATTATTTTTAAATATGATGTACCCACACAATCCGAAATTTTGTTTTTTGGCTTTAGGAGCCCCTCTTGCCCCAACCTTTTGCGGATCATGGATTGATGCATTTGGTTGTGAAATTGTATCGGGGTCACGAATCCCGCTCGAATGCTCGAGATTAGAATTTTGTGTTGGCATCGAATCGGCAAGTACTTCCTCCGCCTTTTTTGTTGCGCTTCGAACTCTCTTAATAGACTTAACGGTTGCGGATCCGGTCTGCGAAGCTTTAAGACACAGGTCACTGCATTCTTGGTGAAGCACCATAAACCTCTTCAGTTGTGGATCCACTGTTAGAAAAGGAAAGTTCTCTTGCAACTGCTTCCCAGCCTCTGTCGTCCATCTCTCACGTACGCACTCACCAGGTATAGCTTGAAGATTCATATTCTTGAATGCAGTGAGGAGATGACTATATGGCAACCCATCCGACTCTAACATCTTGCATTCGCATAAATATGTACCTTTTGTGACATCAACCTTCACCGACCACTGTTTTTTATATTCCGATCCATATTTTTCCAAAGTGAATGTGTGTAAGCGGTCGTCATGTACATTGTTTTCAACAACTATCAGACCTTGCTCTTAAATTATTTCTCTTTCGACATCTTCAAATACGGCTCTGGTATAAATAACTGCAACGTGATGAAGGAAGCCGTGAAGTGCAACGGTAGGTCGTATCGTTGGTGGCGCTCGCACAAATTCATTTTGTTCTTTTAAAAATGTAGCTCTCATTGAGGCGAGTACCTTATGGAAATGGGGTAGGAACTCGGTAATCGTGCTTTCGACTTTGCCTAGGCTCTTGAATAGAGAGTTTAAAGATTCTGCCCGTTGTGTTGTCCTAGTTATTCCCATGAAGTGTCCTTGTAGGTATGCCTCGCTCCAATCTTATCTTCTACCGTAGGTCTCCTTAATCCAACTGCTATTCGCAACCCCATGTTTCTCGATCTCTCTTTGCCATTCACGCTCGAAACTCTGAATATACCATCTCGCCATCATTAACCTTGAAAAGACGGTGCAGAATTCATTTACCTTCACCTTCTGAGCACAATCTCTATTTAGATGCCAACCACATAGTCTGCGCACTGCATTAGGGAAAACCTCTTTTATGGCGTGACGCATTGTGTCATCTTGATCTGTGATAACTAAAATCGGGGCTTTCCCATCCATAGCTGCAAGGATTGTCTTAAGCAACTAGACATAAGATTCAGCGGTCTCATTATACATCAATGCATCTCCGAAGATAATACTTTTCTTGTGTTTATCGATACCCGATAAAATGACAAACGAAAAGTTATAGGCATTCGTTTTGTAAGTACTATCCATAATGAGCACGTCGCCAAACTTACCATATGCTGTCCGGGAGAAACCATCACACCAAAATAACCTGCTCACCGATGCATCGTCGATGTATGTTTTCTCAATAAACAAGTTTGGGTCATTCAGCTGCATCCTTCGAAAAGGGAAAGCGCAGTTTGGATGTCCCTGTTCCGAATAGTGTCAATCTGTTGTTTACCTAAGAAATTATAACCTACTTTCTTGTCGAACGTAGTATTGCCTGGACTGCCATCAACCTGTTGTAGATAATTAAAACTATGGCATGGGCGGATGAATGCATCTCGTAGCAAAATTAACATGGCCTTTTGAGGTGCCGATATGTATCTGCAAATATTTTTATTCAATTCATTTTACTTTATAAAAATTCAATACAATAGACACATATTCACATAACTCTATGGACACAGATTATATCATATATATGCAGTTTTGTATTTTGGTAAATTCAACAATATATTTATTTGAATTGGTTACCCTGCGCGAAGACATGTGACAATGCTAATAGTCTATGTTGGTAGTATGAAAAAAAATAAGAACCCCCAATTTCACGTATGGCGACAACATTATGTTTCATAAATATGAAGGGAAATTAACATCACATGCCTGTTACACTTGAGACGGTTTGCTGTTTCCGACGTTTCTAGAGTGTGGTTGTGAGCAGGTTGGAAATCTATAACCTTGTACAAGCCAATTGCAACATCGTGTGCAATGCGGAGTCTAGCAAGACAATTGCATTTCTTGATTACTGTCTCTTTTCGACGTCTTTTAGTCCTTAGAATTGTTTCCTTCCTTAGTCCCGCACAAACACACTCCCATATTCTGTTTTTCAAAACACCATTTTTGGACATGGAGTGGCATTTCCGAACATCGAAACCCATTTGCCTCCCATAGTTAATATAAAATAAATCTGCCTCCTCGCCGGAACCAAAAACCATACCCCTTACTGTTACCTCGTCCGGGGGTGTTGAACCAAACTTTTTGTGCACCCCAGTTATAGATATTTAAATTAAAACACTTAAGTTTGCTCGCAAGAGTACGAGGCACTTGTAGGGTGATGAGTTTAACTCGAGTCGTATCTCTCGAGGAAACAACTATTCGGAGTCTTGGATGTTTTTCTCAATTTACAAACTAAAATAAAATACATGTACATTTGGGGTTTTAAAAGATGTTGAATTGATCATTATAGCTAAAGTAATAATTAAACTAAGGATGATTAAACTAATTATTCTAAACAATATTATCAACTACGAGCAATAACGATGATTAAAATCTAATTAACAAATCTAAGAGCATGAACATAAGAAATTATCACTAAGCAATGTATCATATGAATCTAAGAACGAGTAACTAAAACATAAATAAATCGAATAAGTAAACTAAATTAATCCAATATCCAAGCATGAAACGATTAACTAAATTAAACTAGAATTAACTAAGGGATTCACTAAGAATTAAACTAAGAAATTAACTATGAAATTAACTAAGAGTTTAGAGTACTTATTATAATTAATAAAAGCAATGAAAATCTCCAGCTATTCCGGAGTTGCACGTCGATCTTGGGCGAAGATTGAATCCCGAACATGAATTCGATGTTTTGGACGCGTTGTTCTTCGATCCTTGATCTCCGTCTTCAAATCTCATTATGAGATGTGGAATTATGTTTATTATAAGCTAAAATACCCTAGGAGGTCGTCTCTTCTCTGAAAAACCGAAATATGGAGGTTATTTATAGATATAACAAGTCTTGGCGCGCACGAAACCCTAAAATCGCAAAACTGTGCCGTCGCGTCGATGGTGCGTCGACCGATGCATGCTGGGTCTCGGCGTCGATGCGGAATGGGTGTGCGCGTCGGCTGGGCGGGTGCGTCGACTGAAGCGTGCTTGGATCGACGCTTTAGAATGTTGCGTCGACCTTGCGTCGACCGATGCCTCTTCAATCGACGCTTCAGAATGTTGCGTCGGCTGGGCGTCGATCGTCGCGCATCATGGCTCGCGGCGACGGAGTATCGACGCTCGCGTCGATCGACGCGACAGAGTGTCTGCCTCCTTTTCTCAATCTTTTTGCTACTCGTTCACCGGAAAGCTCGTTCTCCATTGCTTTAACATTGAACTTCGTCTATTACGCGCTGAACTCTTCCGGTTACTTAGCTATAAGGTGAAAAACAACGAAATATCACCTATTTGCATCAATTACGATTAAAATACGGTAAAATAAGCTGGAACTATAAAAGTACGGAATTATGCTTAAATCATCCAACTTATACCAAAAACAAATAGAAAAACGAACTAAAAAGCTAATAAAATAAGGACAAATCCACGTTAATCAACTACCCCACGCTTAATTGGTTTGTTCGTCCTCGAACAAACGATAAATTCAAAGTATAACTAGAATGAAAATAAGTTCAAGCAAGAGTCGTGCTATGCTACATACATAATTTTAAAAAATATAGATACAAGTAACGCAACATCAAACACTTGACCATTATTACATTGTCGCTTCAAAATAGAATCATGCTTCCTCACGAAGGATAGTATATATATATGTGTGTACGCTCAAAGCACTCAAGTATTTTCTGCATGGAACGTGTATACACTCAAATCATACAATTACAAGCACAATAAATAAGCACAGAAAATCAATCTCTTTTCAATCGCAAATTAAGTGTGCTGTCCACTACTAAGAATCAGAAAAGGTCTTCGCAGGTTGTAATGTAAGACTCTTTGGATGGGTATGGAATATATAAGTCGTGTGGCTAAATAACTCACCCAACCTAATCTAATCACGAAGCAATTTGCTTCACCTCGTTCAAAAAAAAAAAAAAAAAACCTCACTAAACACTCATAACGTAGCCTTTTGAATATAGACTATTTCTCAACTCGTAACTCTAACCGACTTGAAACTCAAAACCACTTAATCACAACTCTTTTTCCTTTTAAACATAAGGCTTCATAAAATAAAATAACTCAAGCCTTAATTAAAGCGCATAGGCAGTTAATCAACACTATCCACCATCCTTTTTTTCTTTTTTCTTTCCCCGCTTTTTTATTTTTTTATGGGGTATTATTTTTTCTCCTTTTTTTTTTCTTTTTTCTCTTTTTGGATGGTGGTCCTAGATTACAATAATTCATAAAAATCAAAAGTTCCTAACAGCATTTCCAAAACACTAATAACCAATAAAAAAATAGCGAACTCCTACCCCACGCTTTTAATGGGTAAGTAGGGGTCGACTCAAAAATAAAATCACTCATGGCTATAGGCATGGATTATTTGGTTATGATTGGCTCATTCGGAATTTATAGTGGCTAAAATATATGGATATGGCTGGAATAGGGTTTTATATGTGCCTTAACTTCATTTTCAAAGTCGACTACACACAGCGGTTTCAAAGAGATATCAAGACTGAAACTTATTCAAACACATGCAAAGATGATAATCACTCAGGCTACTCACAGGCATTTTGCATGAAAAAGTTTTGAATTGATGCTGCTTTTAAGGTTTTGTGAAATCAATTGCGTCCAAGTAGCATTTTACAATATATAAATAACAATAAAATTATTGAAATTAATGCACTTATGCATGCTCAAAAGACAAAAACAAATAATCATACATAGTCAAATTCGACAGGCATACCATACAAACACAATTTAGCGCAGAAATAGAAATTAATCACGCTTAAGAATTATGCATTTCAAAACAAAGACATCAAATTGCACTTTCTTTTAAATATAAACCATACTCAACCACTCCCCTCCCTAAAAACTTGGCAATCTCCTGATAGTCATAAATAAAAAAAATAAGAGAAAGGGAGAAAAGAAAACGTCCCTGAAAATTTGATGGTCGAGTCTCTCCAAAAATGCTTGTGAAATTATCCTCCGTCTCAGACCTCGTGATTGTATTGTCCTAACAAACTTAGAAAAATAAACAAAACAAAACAAAAAAATAAACCACGATTGCGATCAATTGATACGCGTAAGTGCCCGGTGGCACGTCTTTTGGGAAATGAAACGGCCGAATTGCGGCTCAATGTCGTAAATGTTGCCGGACTGCGGCTAACTCGGGTCGGATTGTGACCTCGGTCGACGACAATTATACGGCAGACGCTACTAGCGGTAAGCTCATCGTTATCCCTGAATGCTACATTTAGCGGTTGATCGTCATCGTTAACGCCTTGAGTGGAACTAGCGGTAAGGCCTTGCGGTAGCGAGCTACCGTTATATAACCGTTGTCCAGAATAAGCAATTTATCGTATTTTCTGCACATCAACACACACATAAACGTACCACGGCAATTGACACAATATAAAAACAAAAATAAAATAAATAAAAATTAAAGAAAATGAAAACTAACGAACTCTTGGGTTGCCTCCCAGGAAGCGCAACATTTGACGTCATATGCTCGACCCAATTTGCGTGATCAGTTCCTAGCTCGTGGTGGGTCCACGAACTCCTTCTTACATCTATCTTGACTCTTCATATATTTCTCGTAATAAGTCTTAAGTCGATGCTTGTGGACTTGGAAACTTGATTTCTCACTCTCATCGTACAGTGTGGCTACACCATACTCATCCATCTCTTTTATTAAAAACGGTCCACTCCATGCAACTTTAAAATTGGTTAGATCAAACTTACGATCGGAATTATACAGCACTAGTTGACCAACCTTGAACCTCAAATCATCTAACTTCTTATCGAATTTCTCATTTGACTTCTTCTTCCTCGTCGTCCAGTCCTTTCGATATGCCTTTCCCTTGTTCCTTGTACGTCTAAAATTCTTGTAGGGGTTGAGGGAAACACTTCTTGAGCGATTATGCGGTGGCTTCATCTCTTCTCTTGGCTCAAACTTCGAACGATCTCGTTGTGGTCTCAACTCCACTTTTGGCTCATTTTTTGGCACGTTAAACTTCATGGGCAATCCATCATCAAATGCCTCGACATTATCAAACTCTTTGATCGTGCTGATGCTCAGGAGTTCATTCACGCAAGAACCCACTAAATAAACAGTAAAACATTCATCCTTTATAAATGGTGCAGCAGTCTTGTGAATATCTTGAAGTGAAAACATCACCTTTTCGCCTAAAACGGACATAGTCGCCCTTCCCTTATTTACGTCGATCACCGTGCGCGTTGTAGACATGAATGGACGTCCTAACAAAATGGTGTGTTCTCAGTTCTCGCTTTGTACGTCACCAACATCCATAATGACAAAGTCGACCGGCACTACTAGCTTGTCTACTTGTACTAAGACATCCTCCACAATCCCCAAAGGTAGCCTTATCGTTCTATCCGCCAATTGTAACCTCATCGTTGTTGGTTTTA
This sequence comes from Phtheirospermum japonicum, assembly GCA_014905375.1. Lineage (NCBI taxonomy): Eukaryota > Viridiplantae > Streptophyta > Magnoliopsida > Lamiales > Orobanchaceae > Phtheirospermum > Phtheirospermum japonicum. The sequence continues at coordinate 136,144 of BMAC01000880.1, read as the reverse complement.
GCGGTCCTAGGTCAAATTCCTTGTAAATTAAGTGGGGCATCAAATTTATGCTAGCTCCAAGGCCGAGCATTCCCCGTGCCGTTTGTCCATTCCCGAGAGAAATAGTTATGCAAAAACTCCCGAGATCCTTTTCTTTGGGTGGCAATGGTGTCTTAAATATGTCACTAACCTCCCTTATCAGAGTCACATGTTGATTTGCAGCCAAACGCCTTTCCTTTGATGCTAGCTCCTTGAAGAATTTCACAAATGCTGGCATTGTCTTTATCACCTCTATCAAGGGGAGGTCAACATTGACATTTTTCAATAAGTTATATAGCTCCATGAATTTTTTATTCTCCTTGGCCAGACGTAGGCGACTTGGGAAAGGAACATGATCATAAACAGTCAAGTTCTTCGGTGGTGCATTTAAAGAATCGATGGGATCTTCAGCTGCTGTCGAGTTCCCCCCCGAAATATTTGTATTTGAAGATTTATGCATTAGAATGGCCAATTTGGTTGCATCTACTTGTAGTTGGGTCTCGGCCTCTTCCTTGTCTTCCTCCTTTTCTAGCTCGATGCCGTTATCCACTATTTTTCCACTTCTCAGCACATGAATAGACGAGGCGTGTTCTGTTTGGCTTGGAAAAGTATTTTTCTCCTTCTTCAATGGCGCCATGTCAGTTGCCAATTGTCCTACCATTATCTCCAATCTTCTTAGTCCTGATAAATTTTCAAGAGTGCTCTTGGCCATTTCAGTCATCATCGTTCTCAATTCTTTCATATCATCTCGAACTCCCTTCATTTCCTCCTGAACATGTGTTAGGCCGTCTCAGTTCCGAATAGTTTCGACGACTTGGTTTTGCTGCCAGACTAAAAGTTGATCAGTCTTGCACTTCGAATTTATTCGGAGGCGGTGCTTGCGTATATGGTAGTCTTTGCCCGGGATGTTGTTGGTTCGAATAATACTGGATGGCATTGACATCCACTCGTTGTTTGTTGTTGGTTGGACACATATTTTCTAAGTGTTCAGGAGATCCACATTTGTCACATGTCGCTACAGTCTCCTTTGAAGAAACTTGGTTCGTTCGTGGGGTTCTCGATGCTGCTAATTCTTCATTAAGTACTTCCCTGATCATCTCCTTGATCGTTTGACCATCTCTCACCAAAACCTTAACTCCTTCTTCTTTATCTGTCTCGATGGTGGAAACTTCATTTACCTTCAATTTACGAGGTCGTGAGTTGGTTTGTCTCGACTTCTCGCCTTGCTTCTCCAACACTCGTCTCGCCTCGGTAGCCGTCAAATCTCCGAAGTCTCCCCCTGCTGCTATCTCTACTTCTCTCTTTCCATTGTCCAACAACCCATCAAAGAAAAATTGGTTCGTCATTTCGAGGGAGTAGTTATGGTGGGGACAAGCTTGCAAAAGCATCTTATAACGCTCCCATGTTTCATGAAATAGCTCCCCCTATTTGCCTTCGAATATGCCCCGTGGTTTGTGCTGAATAGTATTGATTTAAGAACTTCTCGCTTATCATCTCCCAATCAGTTAATGACCTAGGTTCCAAGGATAATAACCATGTCTTCGCCTTGTCTTTCATGATGTAGGGGAAACAAATCATTTGCATCTCCTCCCGGTTAAGTCCATGACCTACAAATCTGCCTACTTCATCGATAAAGTAGTTTAAAAATGCTAAAGGATCTTCATGGGCATTTCCGTGAAAAGTCAGAAGTAGATTGAGTTAATGCGGTTTAATCTCTACTTCCCTTGCAGTCGGTCCAAGAACAATAGTAGACCCATAAGTCACAACCTTCGGGCGTGCCAAATCACGCTGCCTAGGTGGTTGAGCGTGTCTCGGTGCTCTCTCTTGATGATAGGCAGCCTCATAATCTCCTTCGTAAGCTTGATCATCGAACCATTCATCTAAAAACTCAAGTCTAGGGATTGGTCTGTCAGGATAACCTTCATACACTTCCTCGTCAAGTTGAGCGTTCCTTCCTTTATTTCCTTGTCTTAGTTGTAGCGGGGCCCGATTGTTTGGTGGTTGATTGTGACCTCCAAGGTATCGCAGCTCGCTTCCATAATCTCCCCGACATCTTCCTGGAGGTTGGAAATGTAGCTCATTCTTTAATGCATCGAACAACTCATTGTGATCATCCTCATGATTTGCTCTTCTAGCCATATCTTCGGGAATTTTGTCGCAGACGAAATCAGTTTCTGTTGAAGAATCGTCCTCGGGAATGAAAACGGGTTTTGGACTTGGTGGATTTAAATGGTGGATGTTGTCAATGAAAGATGCAAGGTTGCGTTAAAGTGATCGCCTTCCTTGCATAAACTCAACAATACATCAACGTACTAAATGGCAAGGACCAAGCGCGAAAATAAAATACATAAATAAAAATAAAAAGAAACTAATAATTTAAAACAAAAACATCCTATATTCCTACTCGTTGCTCCCCGACAACGGCGCCAGAATTTTGTGCACCCCAATTATAGATATTTAAATTAAAACACTTAAGTTTGCTCGCAAGAGTACGAGGAAATTGTAGAGTGATGAGTTTGACTCGAGTCGTATCTCTCGAGGAAACACTATTCGGAGTCTTGGATGTTTTTCTTAATTTACAAATTAAAATAAAATACATGTACATTTGGGGTTTTAAAAGATGTTGAATTGATCATTATAGCTAAAGCAATAATTAAACTAAGGATGATTAAACTAATTATTCTAAACTATATTATCAACTACGAGCAATAACCATGATTAAAATCTAATTAACGAATCCAAGAGCATGAACACAAGAAATTATCATTAAGCAATGTATCATATCAATCTAAGAACGAGTAACTAAAACATAAATCAATCGCATAAGTAAACTAAATTAATCCAATATCCAAGCATGAAACGATTAACTAAATTAAACTAGAATTAACTAAGGGATTAACTAAGAATTAAACTAAGAAATTAACTACGAAATTAACTAAGAGTTTAGAGTACTTATTGTAACTAATAAAAGCAATGAAAAGCTCCAGCTATTCCGGAGTTGCACGTCGATCTTGGGCGAAGATTGAATCCCAAACGTGAATTCGATGTTTTGGACGCGTTGTTCTTCGATCTTTGATCTCCGTCTTCAAATCTCGTTATGAGATGTGGAATTATGTTTATTATAATCTAAAATACCCTAGGAGGTCGTCTCTTCTCTGAAAAACCGAAATATGGAGGGTATTTATAGATATAACAAGTCTTGGCGCGCACGAAACCCTAAAATCGCAAAACTAGGCCGTCGCGTCGACGGTGCGTTGACCGACGCGTGCTGGGTCTCGGCGTCGACACGGACTGGGTGTGCGCATCGACTGACGCATGCTTGGATCGACGCTTCAGAAAGTTGCTTCGACCTTGCGTCGACTGACGCCTTTTCAATCGACGCTTCAGAATGTTGCGTCGGCTGGGCGTCGATTGTCGCGCATCATGGCTCGCGTCGACGGAGCATCGGTGCCCACGTCGATCAACACAACAGAGCATCTGTCTTTTGATACTCGTTCACCGGAAAGCTCGTTCTCTATTTCTTGAACATCGAACTTCGTCTATTACGCGCTGAAGTCTTCCGGTTACTTAGCTGTAAGGTGAAAAACAACAAAATATCACCTATTCGCATCAATTACGATTAAAATACGGTAAAATAAGCTGGAATTATAAAAGTACGGAATTACGCTTAAATCATCCAACTTATACCAAAAATAAATAGAAAAACGAACTAAAAAGCTAATAAAATAAGGACAAATCCACGTTAATCAGGTGTTTATGTTCGATGTTCCTCATTGATAGCATTTTGTGCATCACCCGAAGAAAATCCATCCTCGTCGTGTGAGTTATCCATTTCAAATACTGAATCCAACACCCGTTGTAGGAGAATGAAACCTTAAACATAAAACAAAAAAAAATTAACAAAATGCATTTTATACAATCAAACAAACACGAGGATGAACAAAAACAAAAAAAAAATCATAAGCGCGAAGCATAATTCAATTATACGGAGGGCAGTTGCCTTTCCACCTATATTTTCGATAGAGAATGATATAACGTCACACTATCGGGGATTTCTACATATTAGTTTGTATGTTCTCAAAAACGATTCCCACACTCTCGCTGAAAATAATTAAAATCAATTGAAATAAACTTTAATTATTTTATAACTTTTCGTTGTGGAATTCAAACCCCTGTGTTGTGCGGTCTGCGTTTGCGATTTTGCTCCTAGTCGTGTGTATCTACGTGTAATTGTGAGGATTAGGTTAATATGCATATATTTGCAACTGGGGATGCAAATTGAGATTAGGGTTGCTATTATAAGAATATTAGTGTATAATCGCTGCAGGATGGGTTCTGTCTGAGTTTTGTGTATTTATAGAACGAACACTTGTGTTGAGTTTTTGTCCCACATCGGCTTTGTGAGAAACAATTGTCAACATTCCTTGGGCCTATTGAAATCAACCCCTGGTCCGAGGAATCACTATTGAGCCCAACTAGGCTACGACATGCACTACTTGATGGACATGGCACGGGACTGAGCTTTGATCTTTAATTGGATTGGCTAGGGCCTACGCGGAGCCCGTCTAAGCATTTTTTTAATATTGACATTTTCAAATGATTTCGTCCAAGCAGTTTTTTTTAAATCCTTACATTTTTAATTTCTAATGATTTTGAGTGTTCACGCGCAATTATTCAATATTATTCTAATATATGTTTATTAATTCAAATATTTATATGAATTTTACGAATTCAATATATAACCTATTAATGAAATATAAACAATAAAACATAAGATTTAGTTATAGAAAATATATTATAATTTCCACCAATTTTAATTTATAATAAAAGCTGAAATTGAAATATTAATTAGAGTTCTAAATTTTATATTTTAAAAAATACGATTAATATAAAATTAATATAAAATCAAGGTACCCCGATGAATATGACTATATATATAGCATACTCAATTCCACAATACTAGAAGGAACTATTCACCTGTATAAAGTAATGTGTTGTTCTACTAGTCTTTGAACAATAATAATAAAGCAGTATTACTTATACTACAATTTAGATGTACGACAAATTTTCAATTAAATATCAGCAAGTTAATATTTTTTATATCACGTATTTACATGTGACGTGGTGTTGTACATTTTACATCTTTCATACTCAAATTTCTACCGGTAGCCCAGGCAAGCTATGGTATTTTCATTTACTTTACAACTAATTTCATGACTCATGTTAAAAAAACTTCCAAATATTTTATTGTGAAACATACTGAGAACAAATAAAATTATTTATAGTGAATAAGAATTATGCATTGAGAAAAATAATCTTCCTGTAATTATAACAAATAATTTTTATGCTAGTTTGTAACGTAATTAATGAAGAACTGAATCTTGAACTCGAAAATTGTTCCATAAAATAGTAAACTAAACCCAACAATGCAAAAGCTAAGTCAAAGAATGAAAAAAATAAACCATAAATCCTCAAAATTCTAAAAATTAATATATTATTCAAGTTATGTAAAATCTGTAACACCAAAGCTGCATGAGTTTTTCTTCCGAAGCAAACAAAGCATGGACAACAAGCACATACAATATCATTATAATGCAATGCTATGCAATGTAGGAAAACTACGAATAAGTAGATAAATTCATTTCTTGTCTATAATAACATCGTGATTTGATGGAAAATAATAGTATAAATAATAATAATAATAATAATAGATACAAATTCCCGCATATGCGATGATGGAGTCCTTTTCTCAATATTTATATTGTTGACTATTTTTACTGATTCGACAATGTATCTACCCTCCTAGAATACATACACAAGTTCACGATATACGCCATACCATCTCAAGATCCTTTGGATATTCGAAATACTATCTAAATCAATAATAATCGAAAGAAGATCAATCGAAATCATTTATATATTGGGCAGAAAAATAATAGAAACAAGGCATTCGTATTAGTTACAATCATTACAATCGAAAAAGGGATATGATAGGAAAGAGCAAATATAAAAATAAAATAAAAAAGAAATAAAAAAAAAAGTTACGAATGTTTAAAATCATTAGAATTAATATCTAATTAAAAAAGAAAAAATGGGGGGAGAACGCACGTGCCCTAACATGAGTATTTCATGGATCCGATGTCCGGCAAGCAAAGCAATTCATAGGCCAGCTTGTCTTAGCCCATTAGTGTATTCCCCGTACCAGGGGTTAATTCCAATAGGCCCATGGGGAGAGCACAAATTTAAGACTACAAATAATATGCTAGGAGTCCGATGTGTGATAGATTGGACCAGTGTAACTGGAATCAAACAATTCCAGCATCTTCTTTTCCTATAAAAACAGATTGTATGGCACACATCTTACCACATGATAATTAATCACAAAAAAATTGTAAGTCTAAATATAAAAACTAGATTTATTAATTTAACAAATTCAAAATTAATATTAGAGGAATTCATATGACATTGGCACACAATATAACGGCCAACACTTCCAATTCCATACGCACCCCTAAACATAAAAGTGAATGCAACAATCATCACAATCACAATAAGTATATTGATCATAAATTTTTGTTGTTTCTCCAGTTCTTGATTTCTAATCTTGACAGCTTCAAACTTCGACAGCAGTTCAGCACTCAATGCGGCTTGATTATCCAAGTCTTTCAACTTTCTTGTGTGATCCTCTTGCATTCTCTGCAGCTCTGCCTCCTTAAAATCAAGCCTCTCGGAAAGTAATTTCTCTGTCACATCCTTCCGTTTCAATTGTTCTTGTAGAACGTCTTTTTGAGCCTTCAATTTAACGAAATAACTCCTTTGGAATGGTGACAAAGGTGGATCGATCCAAACAAAGTACCCGCTGTCTTTATTGATCTACGACAAAAACAATAATCATAAGCCAAATTTGCAACATTGTGTATTGTCAATGTGTAATCAATTTAGAATAGGAATAATTAACAACACAAACACATGCAAAAGATACTATTGAATTAAGAAATAAAACAAAATAGCAACCATATATCGAATAAAAAAGTGGACATAAAACTGGAAAAAGAAGCGGGCAGGATTATATCAACATGACACCTTTCTTAGACTGCATCTGCTGAACCTCATCGCTGGGTGATCATCTGACATGGATGTGAGTACATCTGCTTCAATATCATGATAACATTTCCTCTTTTCAATAAATCTTGAATTGTAAGAGCTCGTATTTCCAGTTACTTGAGAAGGACTTGTCATTATTTAATGTTGTTGAAAAATGAGGTGTGTCGAGTTTTTGGTTGGAGAAATAATTCTGATTATCGGATCTATCGTTTTCTGTGTGCAATGTGACAACGGTCGTGATCTATTTTTTATGGAGATTAGGGATTTATTGTTATTAAAGGAAGTGGAGATTAGGGTTTTTACATTAAGAATCTTCGTGCAAGAATTGCCGAAGGATGTGTACAGATTGTGTGTGTTAAACTTTGTCCCACATCGGCTTGCCATTAAACAATATTACATTTTAAAATTGTCAACATTCCTTGGGCCTATTGGAATCAACCCCTTGTCCGGGGAATCACTATTGGGCACAACTGGGCTACGAACTGCACTGCTTGATGAACATGGCGCGGGCCTGGGCTTTGATCTTTAATTGGATTGGCTAGGGCATGTGCTTAGCCCGTCGAAGCAATTTTTTTTATATCTACTTATAATTTTTTATAATTGCATACATTTACATGTAATTACTTAATTTTATTCTAAAATATGTTTATAAATTCAAAAATTTTCACAATTGTTTGTGTCTATTCGAATATATAACTTTTATTCTCGCAGTCTTTATCGGATATTAGAGAAAATAAAGAGATGGATTATGTTAATACTAGAGTGGTTGATTGGATTCGAAACTAATGTACTGATTAATTATTATCTTCGTGTAATGATGTTTTATTTTTCATAATGCGTACAATGAAGTGAAATTGGTCTTCGGAAGTTATTATTCTATATATACTTGAGTATTTATTATAAATTAAAACAAAAAACCAATAGCCAAAATTTATTGATTTCAATTAAATCTTATAACAAACCACTAAAGAAAAGGGTAAATAAATAATGATAAATGATGAGCTTGCTTCTCATCCAGCACTTGCATCATACAATTCATTGATTTTCAACTGGTTGAAGATATTAAAGTGCTTGTAGCTGAATCCATCACATTAAGCTCTTATAGGTCGCTAGGTAAGAACCAAGAATAAGCTCGTGAAAGCATATTATGCGTAAAATATAACAAGTATTGATATTATCCAAAACTGGTACAGTATGCAAGTGTTGAACTAGTATATAAAATATTCAATCACAACATTAAATACGACTAAATATATTACATACTTAATTCCACAATACAAAAAATAAACTACTTACTCGCGTAGTAATGCGTAGTCTTGCTAAATCACGAATATATGAATTATTTGATGAAAAGGGTGGTCCTCAACAAGGAATTTGCTCGAGATATATTGAATATTTATTGTGTGTCAATTCGTATAGTATATGGTCACGGATTATATTCACATGCCAATGGAATTCTACGAAACTACGATTTGTGTTTTAAAGAATTCTACCTAGTTGCGTAAGATTTTAATTGTTTATATCAAATTTCGCATGCAGCATGCGTGTGAGTCATGTATGTATGCGTCTCCTTTTAATTATATTGAATTCAATAAATAAGTTACGACTAATTTTGTGATAAGCTATATGATAAGCTATCTGGTAGTTGAAAAGCTAGATGATAACTACCAAGTCATTAGAGATCACATAGCTTATAGTTGACGACCGGTAATTGAAAATCTAGTTGATATAAATAAATGCGTCTGAATAATACAACTGATAACTCTAGCTCATAAATATAAAATTACACAGATGTACATGTTTAAAACTACAATGTTAATGCTAATTTTTTTATTAATTTATATATGTTATTAGGATTGTAAATTTATTAATTATTGTTTCCATTACCCATCCCCGTCTATTTATAATTTTCATTAGTTGCACTATAAAATTTGAAAGGCATTCGGGAGAGGAGTTTTTCTATTTGGACGAGAAAATTAGAGAAATAAATGTATTGAAATAATTAAGCATGCTAAATTTGAGAATCTATACAAAATCTATGTCAAAATTGAAATCAACATAATGTAACGAATTAATGAAAAAATATAACACCACTTAAAGCGGTGTTGAAAGACCGAAGGACATAAAATTGAAATTACTGATTAGCTCTCTGGTCGTAATAAATTAAAATCATATCACTTATTTACACCATTTCCATCATTACATCCATAGGAGTTGCTGGAAACAATATTTGTTGCTAATCTTGAGGGGAAATGTCAAGTCAATTCAGTTCTCCATTTTGGAGGTTAAAGTTGGATAACTTTCAATATGTAGGACGACATGCATTAAGTGGGTACCTATATTTGACAAGATTACCAAAATTGGCCTTAACTAATATTTATTAATTAGGCCAATATCATTTATACTTGAAATGATCAGAGTATTCATTTTTTGTGTTCAAAAAAAATTACTCATCACGTACTAGTATATTAGAAGCTTTTTTAATATTAAAAAAAATTAAATTATGAGGATAAAAAGACCTAAGTAGTTAGTAGAATATAATATATTTGGCTTGAACAAGATTTTTTTACCAGGACTACTCTATGCTCTATACATTGCAATTTTCTTTATTCTGTTTACGAACAATTCAGTATTATGATCGCAACATTGAAATACTGGTGGTAGAAAAAAACAAAGTAGGCACCATTACACACGAAATATCAAAATACAAAAAAGGACCTAATCAACTGCGTACATTAATTGGCATGTGTTCAGAAATATGAGTATATCAAGCGAAAAAAGTAATCATTTCAAATAATCAATACCCATCTTAAACTAGTAAACCAAATCACGCAAATATATTTTGTTGCGTCCTTTCAATTCCAAGACAATTAATTGATTCGCCTCACACAACACATACGTGTCTCTTGGGCTGCTGCACCAATGACTTTTCACATCCGCCCTCAAAGTATTGTTTTAAAGCTGCTCTCACATTGTCAATTCTCACTTTCCTTCTTCTTTGAATTTCTCCATTATCTTCTTTCATCATCTTCAATGTCGAGCTCCAACAGCAGTGATTCTGAACACAACCCTGGGCTTGTTGAACAACTGGAGGCGGAGACTTTCCATCTCAAGAAGGATTTTATCGATCAACTCTTCATCATCATGGATATAATTATGGAGAGCGACCATTACGAGGAGAGGGATCAACTGCGTGCTGAGAACACTCGTCTGCAGGAGAGGTTGAAGGAGTTCAAGGAGAAGGAAAAAAAGCCCATGTAATATAAGTAGAAGTAATGCTGTCTTTCTATTTTTGTTTTTTTTTTAAATTTCTGTATGGGGTTATCAATGAATTATCTGCTTTTGTGATGATGTTGAGCCTTTGTGTTTTTTTACGAGTTGCAGTTTTTTGATAGTCATAACTAATTATTAATTACTGAACCACGTAAAAAACTATATTTGGATAACTAAACGTGCAAAGAATCATCAATCTAAAAATGATCTGCACCAGGAATCATTTTTTCCAAACGTACTACCGAAAATAAATGAGCAAATAGTTATATTAATCGCATTAACTTCAGTAACAACTATTAACCCGTTTTTATATTGAAAGTGTACTATTTTTCAAAATTTGGGCATTTAATTGCAATAAGGGGCTGCAAATTAATCACTTGTCATTACTTTCTGCTACTGATTAAGACCGTAAAGGATCTAGATTTTGTATTAGAGTAACAATATAGATTATGGGTTGAATACAAAATTTTTTAAGGCATGAGATTTGTGCACCGACAGAGATTTTGATCTGATATTGTTTGCTTGTAGTTGCATCTGGTGGTGATTTTTGAGATCACGGGTTCTATAATAAGAATAATCTTGTAATAAAGGGGACAGAAGAATTTCGGAAGTGCTTTGTTTATGGATGGCAAGAGCAGCTGAATGATAAAGCGTTGTGCGAGTTCAAGATTGTCCCACATCGGCGCATTAAGAAAACCTCTCAGTACTTAAAGTTGTCAACATTCCTTGGGCCTATTGGAATAAACCCATGGTCCGGGGAATCACTATTGGGCCCAACTGGTCTACGAACTGCACTGCTTGATGGACATGGCGCGGGCCCGGGCTTTGATCTTTAACTGGGTTGGCTAGGGCCTGCGCAAGGCCCGTCTAAGTAATTTTTTTTAATCCTTACATTTTTAATCTCCAATGACGAAATTATTCAATATTATTCTAATATATGTTTATAAATTAATTTATTTTTATTTTTCATAATTTGACGAATTCAAAATCTCACTTTTATTACAGAACTATAAACAATAAAGACGTAAGATATATTTCCACAAAATCTATACGCTTTTTATATAAATGTGTTATTAAAACAATAAATTTAAAATAAAAAAAGGATACAACGATGCAAATATATTGCATAATAAATTCCATAATACATACAATAACTACTGACAAAACAAAAAATCGAAGGCCAGTTTTTTGATTTTATTAAAATAAGCTCATAGCATACAAACTCTTTTTTACAAGCTACGGTCACATCTATTTGTAGGGTGGAAAATTAGTTATAATAATTTATGATACATATTGCTTATAACATACATGTACTGAGTATATGAAGTTTAAAAAGTAGCTTCTTCAAACATATATTTACCTTTTTGTTGCCTTCACTAGCCAGCGATGAAGGTCATCAACCTTGGCCTCATCTACCTTCCTGTTAGGGTCAAACAATGTAATACTCTTAATTTTACGCCTTTTTTCTGGATTTAGAATAAGAGAGCCTTTTCGTTCCACCCCCAGGGAACAACTCAAAATCGACAAGATCTACTTCACAAATTGATGAAATAAATTAATAAACAATAAATAGTTATTTATTACAACTAGTGAAATATATAGAAATACCAGAGTATTAAATCACCTGCTTCTTGATCATTCGCCGTTTGTCTGACGCCACCAATGCCGGGTTCATTAATAAAAGTTCTTTAAATTTCTAAAACACTCGTGTCGCACGACCAGCGACAACCGTCATCTGCATTTTGACTGAAAGTTAGTCGAATTTGCACAGTGGATCTATGGAGAGGTTTGATCGAAGATTTCTTGGCGCTCTGGAAATCGTCTCCGCAATAGTACGGAGTCGACTGTAGATGCGGTGAGTTGTCCCAAGTCGTGTCTCTCGAGGATGGATGTGATCGACTTTCGGTTTTCTTATTCGTTCTTATCGTCGGTTCGATTAAGCTAATTTAACCCTAGAAAGCGATAGTCATTGTTCGGTTTTTATAACTAAGATTTAAATTGAAACTTAAGATTTAAAAACATTAAAATATCTTAAAGGAAATTAAAGCTTATATTAAAAACGATCAATTTAAACTAATTAACTATAAAAACTTAATTATTTGAAATTAGGAGAATGGAGGGAAAATTAGAGTCAACTCATTTGAATAAGTCAACAAAATTCTTAATATTAATTTAAGGGTTTAAAAGGAAGATCTTAATAAACTTTTACAAACTTAGAAATTGAATACAACTTAATAACTTAAAAGCATAAGTTCATAAGCTAGAAAGCTATAAAATGAAATTGAGAATTTTGAAAGATCAAAACAACCACAAACCAAGAACCAAACTTCAATATAAGATCAAGAGAAAATAACATGGAAATTAAGCTATATTAAAGGAAAGAGATTACCCAATGTACTTGATTACACAAAAGCTTGAATGAGGAAAAGCTTGAAAGCTGAAAGATTCTTCACAAATGGAACTTAAAACAAAGCTTGAAGATGAAACAACTAAGATCTTAACTTAACTAATCTATATCTAATTACTAGAATTTATAGGAATTAAAACTAATTAAAAAGATGAAAAGCCAAAAATTTTCTGAAGTTGGAGAAGCTTTCTTGGAGAGGAAAGCCCTGATGCAAGTTGGGTTCTTGAATTGACGTCTGATTGCTAATATCTTCAAAAAAATCTGCTTTTCAGTCGATCGACTGAGAAAAAGCAGTCGATCGACTGGCAGTCGATCGACCTGGTCGGCAATCGATCGACTGCGATGTCAAAAACGGCCTAAAGCCCTGTAATTCCGTCGATCTTGAGAGGACCCAGTCGATCGACTGCAGTCGATCGGCCAAGTAGGCAGTCGATCGACTGCCTTGTCAAAAACTTCAAAACTCGCTGGAATCCAGTCGATTTTAGCCGGGTCAGTCGATCGACTAAACATTCAGTCGGTCGACTGGATTCCAGCGCCCGGCTCGATTTCTCGTTCTTTTCGCGTCCACCGGTTTGTCGAACCTCGTCCGCTGCGCTTCCTTGCTTTGTCCGTCCATTCCCGAGTCGAGTATCAACGATCCCAAACGAGCGTGGGCCCCGCTTGGACGTCCTACGGCCAAGAAAAATGGAAACGTGAAAAATTACGAAAATTAATAACAAAATGTACAAAAACTAAGAAAATCTAGAAATACGAAAAACGGCCAACTCGACTCCTAAATCACCAAAAAGCAAGCGAAAAACACGCAACGTGAAACAAAAACGATAATGAAAATATGTACAAAAAGATGCAAATCAACCACCCCACACTTAGAATGGTTGCTTGTCCTCAAGCAAAACTAACGTATATTTACAAAACTACCCCCGACCAACCCTAGGCTAATGCACAAAAATAGTTCGAGACGTCGTACGCTACGTTGTTTGTAGCTTTGGCTAAAAGGACGACAATGTGATTTGCTAAGGTAATTTTGATCGACTTCTGAAACCTAAAAGGACTTAAACGATCCAACAAGTCGGTCTCCCCGTCCTTGCCCCGGCTAAGGTCTATCCACGCTCGAACCTTTAATCGACTCCCGACTACCCAAGATCATCAACACTTCTGTTTACAAAAGTATACTAAAAATCGAAACAAATGGAAAAAACGTGCTATACAATAACTTCAAGGATTTATAACGTATCCTTGTTTATTCATCAATACTACTTAGAGAGGGAATACACACTAAATTAAAAGAAAAACAAGAAGAGAAGAGAGTTTAGAAAGTCGTGGGTTGCCTCCCACGTAGCGCGTTTGGTTTACGCCGTTCGCTCGACGACCCCAAATTCATGATCACGATCCCATTGGGGGCAGATCACTCAGGTGTTCCTCTTCCACGATCATAGGCTCGAGCGCCTTAGTTTGTAACATATTGTGTCGGTAAGGTTTTACTCGTGCTCCATTAACTTGGAAATGCTCGTTCGTTTTGGGATCGATCAATGTCACAGCTCCGAACGGGGACACCTTCTCGATCGTGTACGGGCCGCTCCACTTCGACATGAGCTTCCCGGGAAACAACGTGAGTCGGCTGTTGTAAAGGAGCACTTGCATCCCGTCCTCCAACTCCTTGGGCGCAAGTTTCTTGTCATGGAGGAGTTTCATCCGATCCTTGTAAATACGAGCACTCTCGAATGCCTCGTTTCTTAGCTCGTCAAGCTCTTCAATTTGGAGCCTCCGCTCCTCACCGGCTTGTTTCAAGTCGAAATTGCATGCTCAGATGGCCCACAAGGCTCTATGTTCCATTTCGACCGGTAAGTGGCACAACTTCCCGTACACAAGGCGATAGGGGCTCATTCCGAGAACCGTCTTATGGGCCGTGCGGATAGCCCATAAGGCATCCACGAGCTTTGATGACCAATCTTTTCTGTTCGGTTTTATGTTTCGAGAATGTTCTTGATTTGACGGTTGCTCATCTCAACCTGACCGGCCGTTTGTGGGTGGTATGGCGTGGATATCTTATGAACGACCCCATAATTCTTCATCACCCTTTCGAGTAGCTTGTTATTTAAGTGCTTGCCGCCGTCACTAATAATCACCCTCGGGACTCCGAATCGACTAAAGATGTTGCTGCGCACAAACTTCACCACGGTGTCGCCGTCATTCCTCCTCGTCGGAATTGCCTCAATCCACTTCGAAACATAATCAACCCCAACCAAAATTTATTCGAACTCATGAGACTTCGGAAAGGGGCCCATGAAATCGATCCCCCACACGTCGAATATCTCTACGGCCAAATTATATGTCATCGGCATTTCGTTCCTTTTCCCGATACTTCCGGTCCTTTGGCATCGATCACACCCTTGGCAATGGTCGTGGGCATCCTTGAAGAGGCTCGGCCAATAGAATCCCGATTGGAGAACCTTGTGAGCGGTCTTTTGCCCGCCGAAATGTCCTCCGGCTAGGTGATCATGGCACTTTGTCAAAATCTCCCCTTTTTCCTCTTCCGGAACACATCGTCTCAACACACCGTCTTTTCCGATATTGTACATGTGAGGATCATCCCAATAATACTCTCGGCACTTGGAGAGAAACCTTCTCTTCTCATGATGAGATAGGTCCGGGCGGAGTACTTCACTAGCAAGGTAATTGGCGATGTCGGCATACCACGGTGCGACAGAAACGACAAATAAGTTCTCATGTGCAAGATTCTCCCCAATTAGCTCCTTTTCTCCCGTTGGGGCCTCGAGGCGAGAGAGATGATTGGCTACAACGTTCTCGCACCCCTTTCGGTCCTTGATCTCCACATCGAACTCTTGAAGCAAGAGTATCCATCGGATGAGCCTAGGCTTCGCTTGAGCCTTGTTGAAAAGATATCGTAACGCCGCATGGTCACTATGCACAACAACCTTCGATCCAATGATGTAGGCTCGAAACTTTTCAAGTGAAAAAATGACGGCAAGGAGCTCTTTCTCGGTAGTCGTATAGTTCTTTTGGGCGTCGTTGAGCATTAGACTCGCATAATAGACCACCCGAAGTAGCTTGTCCACTCTTTGCCCCAAGACGGCCCCCACCGCTCCGTTTGATGCGTCGCACATTATTTAGAACGGGAGGGACCAATCCGGGGCCACCACCACGGGAGCCGAGGTCAAGCTTTACTTTAACGAATCGAAGACCAATCGACAAGCATCATCAAAAATGAACGGGGCATCAGCACTCAGCAAATGGCACAAAGGACGGCTAAGTTTTGAGAAATCCTTTATGAACCGTCTATAAAACCCCGCGTGACCAAGAAAACTTCGAACTCCCTTCACGTTGATTGGGGGCGGGAGCTTTTTAATCACATCAATCTTCGCCTTGTCTGCTTCAATTCCCTTCGACGACACAACGTGGCCCAAAACGATCCCACTTCTCACCATGAAGTGGCTTTTCTCCCAACTCAAGGTGAGGTGATTCTCCACGCACCTCTCCAAGACTTTTGACAAATGATCGAGACATTCGTCGAAAGTGGAGCCGTAAACTGAAAAATCATCCATGAAAACCTCCATGTACTTGTCGAGCATGTCGGAGAAAATCGAGAGAATACAACGTTGGAAAGTAGCAGGCGCGTTACACAATCCGAAAGGCATACGTCGGAAGGCATAGGTGCCGAAAGGGCACGTGAATGTCGTCTTGGATTGGTCCTCCGGCGAGATAGCGATTTGATAGTATCCAGACAATCCATCGAGAAAACAATATGAATGATGCCCCGCGAGCTTGTCCAACATTTGGTCGATAAACAGGAGCGGAAAGTGGTCCTTCTTGGTGGCGGCGTTGAGCTTTCTAAAGTCTATACACATTCGCCAACCGGTGGTTGCACGGGTCGTTACACGTTCGTCCTTTTCGTTCTCGATTACGGTTATCCCGCTCTTCTTCGGCACCATGTGGACTGGGCTTACCCATTCACTCTCCCCGACCGAGAATATCAATCCTTCGGCCACGAGTTTCAATATCTCGTCCTTCACGACCTCCATTAGATTRGYGTTTAGTCGTCGCTGGCTTTGCCTCGATGGTTTCGCTCCTTCTTGAAGGATGATCCGATGCATACAAGTGGAGGGGCTTATGCCCTTGATATCGGCTAGGCTCCACCCTATTGCCTTTTTGTTCTTCTTCAAAACGTCCACCAATCTTGCCTCGTCTCTCGAAGAAATCTAGGCGTAGATGATCACGGGTTTGGCCTCTTCGCTTTCCAAGTAAATGTAATTGAGATGGCTCGGGAGGGTCTTGAGCTCCGGTTTTTCCCAAAGGGGTGATTCTACGCTTGATAACTCAAATATATCAATAGCCCCCTCTGATCGAATCGCTCGCCACTTCTTGTCCTCGACATCCTCGTTCACAATCTCCTGAGCGGCTTCCTCCACTAGTTCTTCTATTGGGTCGATCATAGAGCAATCGGCATGAAAGGAAGATGGCGGAACGGTTCCTAAGTCATGAATCGAGAAATTTACCGTATCGCCCAAAACCGAGAAAGACAACTTCCCATTTTTCACATCGATCAAGGTGTTTATCGTGGCCATGAAGGGCCGCCCGAGTAAGATAGTGTGTTCTCGGCCCTCGTTGCTCACTTCCCCGACGTCCAATATCACAAAATCCACCGGCACAATGAGGCTCCCGACTTGTACCAACACATCTTCGACTACGCCCTTCGGGTATCGGATAGATCGATCGGCTAGTTGCAAACACATCCTCGTCTCTTTGAGATCGCCCTTTTTTTGAATCGTTGGGCCGTGTTAATATGTTTATTGAAAAACCTTGATTTGCATCTTTTTGTACATATTTTCATTATCGTTTTTGTTTCACGTTGCGTGTTTTTCGCTTGCTTTTTGGTGATTTAGGAGTCGGGTTGTCCGTTTTTCGTATTTCTAGATTTTCTTAGTTTTTGTACGTTTTGTTATTAATTTTCGTAGTTTTTCACGTTTCCGTTTTTCTTGGCCGTAGGACGTCCAAGCGGGGCCCACGCTCGTTTGGGATAGTTGATACTCGACTCGGGAATGGACGGACAAAGCAAGGAAGCACAGCGGATGAGGTTCGACAAACCGGCGGACTTTTTTTGAATCGTTGGGCCGTGTTAATATGTTTATTGAAAAACCTTGATTTGCATCTTTTTGTACATATTTTCATTATCGTTTTTGTTTCACGTTGCGTGTTTTTCGCTTGCTTTTTGGTGATTTAGGAGTCGGGTTGTCCGTTTTTCGTATTTCTAGATTTTCTTAGTTTTTGTACGTTTTGTTATTAATTTTCGTAGTTTTTCACGTTTCCGTTTTTCTTGGCCGTAGGACGTCCAAGCGGGGCCCACGCTCGTTTGGGATAGTTGATACTCGACTCGGGAATGGACGGACAAAGCAAGGAAGCACAGCGGATGAGGTTCGACAAACCGGCGGACTTTTTTTGAATCGTTGGGCCGTGTTAATATGTTTATTGAAAAACCTTGATTTGCATCTTTTTGTACATATTTTCATTATCGTTTTTGTTTCACGTTGCGTGTTTTTCGCTTGCTTTTTGGTGATTTAGGAGTCGGGTTGTCCGTTTTTCGTATTTCTAGATTTTCTTAGTTTTTGTACGTTTTGTTATTAATTTTCGTAGTTTTTCACGTTTCCGTTTTTCTTGGCCGTAGGACGTCCAAGCGGGGCCCACGCTCGTTTGGGATAGTTGATACTCGACTCGGGAATGGACGGACAAAGCAAGGAAGCACAGCGGATGAGGTTCGACAAACCGGCGGAC
>BMAC01000880.1:53455-107497 GCA_014905375.1 Phtheirospermum japonicum | reverse complement strand
ATAAGTTTTGAACAGGGTTTATTTTGTAAATATTGATTTTTCTTTGGGTAGATGTATATTTACCCATAAAATTCAAACCAGTGCCTAAACAATAAGCTTTGTTCTTGATTTCTTTCATGCTAGAATGTCAGTAGCATTGGTTTTTAACATTAGCACCGATGCTTGAAGTGTGTCTAAAGTTTTGCATTTTTTGGCATCTCAGATATATCCTTAAACGAATATAGTTTTGTAAGATAAATATTGATATGTATATACCAACAAATGCTGTTTTTAATAAATGTATCTTGTAATCAATGGTTTGAAACAGAAATAATCATAGAATTATTTGAAGTGAGCTGTTTCCTATGGACATACTTTAAGTATCGGTCGTAATGGTAATAACCGATGCTACTGTTAAGATCTTAGGAAAATTAAAAAAATAATAATAACTTTAGATGGGATACGGGCCTAGATAATCCGATTAAAGATCAAAGTTGGGACCACGCGCCATGTCTATCAAGTATAATAGTTCTAGGTCCAGTCGAGCCCAATAGTGAATTCCCGGACCAGGGGTCGATTCTGAATGGTCCAAGGGAGGAGAACATTTTTAACTTGCCATATTTCCTCTTAGGAAGGCGATGTGGGATAGGTGAGATTATGCAAAGGAAGCTGCTGGTGGGAATAAGGAAGACAAAAGCAAACTGTTCATGTTCAAGAATTAAACAACATCAAGAATTAAAGGATGAAAACGGCATATAATGGTAGAGGATATCAACACAAAACGGAAATTTCATTTAAATTAGATAGATTAGTTCATTCATTAAAGAAGAGTACAACAGTTCATTCATTAAAAAAAAGTACAACATTCATTCATCTTCGTATTTTTTTAGCTTCTCCTTCAAAATTTTGCATTTCTGGCATCTCAAATATTGATATGTATATATACCAACGAAATGCTGTTTTTAATGAATGTATCTTGTAATCAAAGGTTTGAAACATAAAATAAGCACAGAATTATTTGAAGTGAGTTGTTTCCTATGGACATACTTTAAGCATCGGTCCTATTAGTTATAACCGATGCTACTGTTAATATCTTAGGAAATCGATGCTTAAAGATTATCAATTGCATCGGATGGTATATAGACAACCGATGCATATAATCTTAGCAACCAAATTATTTCAGGCTCACTGTGTAGCTGGAACTTCGTCTAATCAAAATAATTAAAGCATTCATTTCGTTTTGATGCATAAATATTAATTTTTTTTAAACCAACTTATTTAAGAGAAAATTAGACATTCCAGCCCAAAACTATGAAAAATTAAGAATACCCTCGTTAATATACACTAACAGTCATGATTTTCTTGATTTGACATTTGTCTCAAAATCTTGTGAAAGATTTTTCTGGTATAAATAAGGAGTGAGTTTATGGGTGGAACATATACAAATAACTAATATAAGGGTAGATTTGGAACTACAAAACGTATATTTTGCATGTTCTTTAGTCTTCTTTGACTGATAGACTGAAAAGAGAGATGAATCCCTCATAAAGGGAGAAAAAAGGGGTTTGTCTTCAATGGATATTTGCAAGGAGTAGTAATAATTTCATATAATTAGTAGGAGGTGTCAATAGCATACAATTTTCACGCAAGCTGAAATTAATTGTCGGTTTGGTTTGTGGTTTGAGGTCATGTCAATTAAATGATCAATTTCACAGTCTTTTGAGCTGCCCAACCTCTTCATTTTCTATTTAAATCTGTCATCAATTGTTTCAACTCACTTTTCCCTTCATATTAGAGAGGACTTTCTTAATCATATCTGATGTCGAGCTCGGGGTTCGGAAGCAGCGACGACGAGGCTGGTCCATCCGGCCTCGTAGAACAACTCGAGGCGGAGATAGTCCGCCTCAAGAAAGACTTTGTGGATCAACTGTTCCACATTGTCGAAATCCTTCTCGAGAGCTAAAGATATGAGGAAGAGCGGGATCGATTGGCAGTTGAGAATGAGGTGTTGAAGGAGAAGATGAAGAAGTATGAAGATAAATGAACAACTGTTGTATTTTTTTTTAATTTTTTTTAATTTCTGTATGGTTTATTTTAATGAAATTTTCATTTGTGCTTTCATCCTTTCTTGATGTTGTATTTGTTATCTATTTTTTCATTATTGTTCTCTGTTTATTTTAATGAAATTTCCATTTTGTGTTGATATCCATTGCCGTTTTCATCCTTTAATTCTTGATGTTGTTTATTTCTTGAACATGAAAATGTTGCTTTCTTTACTGCATAATCCCACCTATCCCACATCGCCTTTCTAAGAGGAAATATGGCAAGTTAAAAATGTTCTCCTCCCTTGGACAATTTAGAATCGGCCCCTGGTCTGGGGAATCAATATTTGGCTCAACTGGGCCTAGAGTTGCTTTGCTTGATGGACATGGCGCGTGGCTCGGGCTTTGATATTTAATAGGATTGGCTAGGGCCTGCCCGTATCTCGTCACAAGTTTTTTTTCCTAAGATAGTAACAGCAGCATCGGTTATTACTAATAGGACCGATGCCTAAAGTATGTCAGTAGGATCGGTTTGTATGAAAACAATCGATGCATATATATTGGTTGACCTTCTTTCCCGCGTTTTTTTTAACCAGTGATGAATACGCATCGGCTCTTAGCAGAAACAACCGATGCTTAACCCAAAAACCTACGATATATTAGGTTTCAAAACAAAAAGTATTAAAACCCTCGGAAAAATACAAAATCGGCCTTCAAAAATTCATCCACACATCTTGCCGAATTATCTTCTATCCCAGATTAAGGATAACTTTAATTCCAAAATTCACCAAGACCATCCTCATGTCGCTGTCATGTTTCATGTTATATGTGCTTTATCCGTTTTTTTTTTCTTTTTCTGTTATGATTTGTGTTTTGTATGATTTTTTGTAATTCTAAATAATTGTCGACACAATTGCAGCATATCCCGCAGAAAATTGTCCAATTTTTGGCAGAGCTTCCGAGCAAGGATTTTAAATTGCGCAATCCCATTGGGCAGACTTGGGATGTCAATTCTGAATAATTATCGACACAATTGCAAGCATATCCCGCAGAAAATTGTCCAGTTTTTGGCAGAGCTTCCGAGCAAGGATTTTAAATTGCGCAACCCCATTGGGCCGACTTGGGATGTCACAGTGGAGTTGTTTGGTGAAGATGGTGACCAGGTTTGTTCTCTCGATAACTAACTCAAGTTTGTTGATGAACAACTTTGCGTGTTTAAGTTACCTTATTCGATTTGTGTTATTTTTGTTCTTCTATGTTCAAGACGGTGATTATTTAATTTTAACAATTTAAAACATGAATCATTCTATATAATATAGAATCTCCATATCTACGAGGGCTTTGAACAGAAAAGGACTTCAAGATTGAACTAATTATAGAGAAAAACTACACCAAATAAGACATATGTTTTTCATGAATTAAAATTTCTAAAATTAAAAGTTGAGAATACGTAAAGGATCTTCCTGCTGAATCTCAACAATGGAAACAGTGACTTCAACTAACACAGGGGTGCACCCTCTGCTTCGCCACGTCGATATCTAAAGTAAATTGTATTTCTTTTTATGTATAAATTTCATTAGTGATGTGTTTTTTAAGTTTCTGCAAACTAGATACGACTGAGAGTTT
This sequence comes from Phtheirospermum japonicum, assembly GCA_014905375.1. NCBI lineage: Eukaryota > Viridiplantae > Streptophyta > Magnoliopsida > Lamiales > Orobanchaceae > Phtheirospermum > Phtheirospermum japonicum. Next base: position 103,850 of record BMAC01000880.1, on the reverse strand, counting down.
TCATTTTGTACTCTTTTTTTTTGGTTTGTTTATTGTAGGCGCAGTTCAAAGGGGAGTGGCTCGATTTTGTGGAGGACAACAAAATTAGAGAGGACTATTCCGTTGTGTTCATAAATAATGAGCCTTATATTTTTGACGTAATAGTCTTTGGCGGCAAAGGCTTTTCAAGCAATCGATTTGTAGCTGTGAAAGATCCTGACCTTGAGCTGACTCATTTCCCTTCTTTCAAAGTACTAGTATCGAAGACGGTTCTAGAGCGTGGATAAGTTGAAGATTTTTTAAATTATATGCAACTAATACACTTTCCACCAATTATTGATTTGAGGTTAGCAGCTTCTAATCATGCGAGCTTCTTATAGGCCATTCCAAAGGACTTCTGGACTGGGCATGTGGTCCCAGGAGGTAATGGTCATCAGGTGAAGGCTACAATTATAGGGTTTGTTGATCAACGTTGGGTTGTTGATGTATCAAGCTGGGCATCAGATGGTCGCCATGTCCTTACTGGCTGCCAGGAGATGCTTGAAAACTTATGTTTGCCACTCGACTCAACGAAAAAGCCATTAGTGAGCTGAGTTCTCAATAGTCAATCCCTAAACCCATTCATGTCATTCTCTCTAATTCTTCAATAGTTAGATACAAAAAGGGAAATCAGAGATGGAGTCCATCCTAGGGTTTGACGAACACCTACAGGACGACGTCGTAGAAGATAAATCCCACAACTTCAAGCTGGTTCCATGGATAAGGGTGGGACGAGTGGAAGTTCGTCAGAGAATCACTTTTTTCTTCCTCTCCTGATTCCGTTGCCTCTGCTATCTGAAGAGTAAGAAATTAATTTTATTTTCAATAAATAGATTGATATAATTATTATTTTTTATTTTTACCTTGTGTTTGTAATTACAAAGTTTTTATGTTTTAAGGATCTAAACGGGATTCACAATTTAAACATAAATAACTTAGTTTATTCTAATTTTTAGGTATAAATATTGAACAAAAAAAGACAGTTACGTGACCAAAAAATTGCAATCATATCGCATAATGTAAACTATTTTTCAATAATACCCACCTATTTTTTTTTACAAGTTCTTCTCCTGAGCTTTTACTTGTTTAGATTATTAGGTTTAAATATTTCTAACTTTTAATAATAAAATTGACAAAAACACTTTTGTATCATTTTCATTTACAAATGAACACACAAATATCATATGACAACAGAAATAATAATAATAATAATAATAATAATATGAAAATTAAAATAAAAATAGACACTTCATCCTAAAGAAAATTGTAGGCGATTGGAAGCTCCCAACTGCCTCGACCGATTTTTAGGACAATTGTATCGTGTGTTCTTTTTTCCATACGGAGGGGGAATGAATCTAAAATGGCCGAACAATAGTGATCTCGGTGCATGTCCCATTAAATTGTTGTCTATAAAGTAATTGATATAAAACAAAATGTTCAGGAATACTTTTAAAAAATGTATGAAAACAATGTCATTCAAGTCAAATTTGAACAAATTTCGCAGCGCGTTCGATGATACTCAAATGGATATAATAACTTGATATTTAAGATACCCATACAATGCACTGGAACACGAAATGGAAACGAAAAAAAAAAAAGGAACTGGGATGATTTCATATGCTGACAACAGCCTCATGACATCACAGTTTACGTACTTTATTTTAAGTTTTTAATTAAGTTTAATTTTAAAACCATGAAGGACAACCGCCGACCATAGACTTAGACGAGTAAGACAAGGTCAATCTGTATCATTCAACTCCAACAAACTATATTATATTAATGATGATATATTTGTTATCTGATTTGTATTCAAATTGTTGTCAATATGGAGTGTTCATTTATTGAAATTAAAACCAAATCGAAAACTCCATATGAAAAATAGTATATCAAACTAATTATATACATATTTCGAGTGAATAAGATTATAAAGTAATAAAAAAAATGTAAAAAAAAAATAGATTTATATGATTCACTAAATTGGCTACATCTACGGGTAAAGAGAATAACGAATTTTATTAACTGATTAGAATAACAAATTATATATCTCAAAGGACCATAAATATAGTATTGAGAGAATACACCAAATTGGGTTTAAGGCCCAAAATTTCATACCGCGAAGCGAGAGATTCAAGACATATCAACAAATCTTCACCTGACTTGAATCTTCCTTGCAAATGCATCATTACAATGCTAGATGAACAACCTCCTTTTTTCTGGCTCAGATTTGCCCTCCTTGGGCAACTAACAGCTTGTGATGTTTAGCAAGTCCAAACAATGTCGAAACTTGCTATCTGGGAACAACTTGGTGAACATGTCAGCAGGATTATTAGCAGTACCTACTTTCATCACTTTAATTTTCTGCTCATTTCTCAGAAAACGATACCTCACATCAATATGTTTGGTCCTCTAATGATGGACCTGATCCTTGGTCAAACAGATTACACTCATACTGTCACAAAACACAATAACTTGATCATGATGTAGACCAAGATCACCTACAAGCCCTTTCAACCAAATTCCCTCTTTGGCGGCTTCTGTCAGTGCCATATATTCTGCTTCAGTTGTAGACAGAGTAAGTATGGCCTGTAGAGTTGCCTTCAGACTAACAATAAAACCACCAAGAGTGAAGACATAACCAGTCATAGAACTTCCACTACCAACATCTCCAGCATAGTCAGAGTCAGAGTAACCAGTCACAGAACCGTGAGTATCACCCTCATAAAGGAGACCAACATCAAGCATACCTCTAAGATAACGAAAAATCATCTTCACAACTTGTCAATGCTCCTTTCCAGGTTGTCCATGAACTTGCTGACAACACTCACAGCATGTGCAAGACCTGGTCTAGGGCAGACCATAGCATACATCAAAGTCCCTACTGCATTAGAGTATGGGACTCGAGACATGTACTCCTGCTCAACTATAGACTTCGGTGTATAATCAGCGGATAAATGAATATTTGTAGCACTTGGGGCATCAATAGGCTTGGCGGTAGACATGCCAAATTTAGACAAGATCATCTGAATGTAACTCTTCTGTGACACGAAGAGATTCTTCTTTTCTCTTTGCCTATATATTTCCATGCCCAGAATTTTCTTGGCAGCACCCAAATCCTTCATATCGAACTTAGCACTAAGTAGATCCTTCAGTTTCTGAATATCAGACTTGGACTTCGCAGCAATGAGCATATCATCCACATACAGATCGAGATAGATCATGGAACCATCATAAGCTTTGTTGTGATATACCCAACAATCATGTGGACTCATGTTGTATCCCAACTGGATCATGTAACTGTTAAACCTCTTATACCACTGTCTTGGAGACTACTTTAGCCCATATAAAGACCTCTTCAACTTGCAAACACAATCTTCCTTCCCCGAAACCTGGAACCCCTCTGTTTGAGTCATGTAGATATCGTCTTCGAGCATTCCATGTAGAAAATCTGTCTTCACATCCAGTTGCTCAAGTTCTAAATCCTGTTGTGCAACCTTTGCTAGTAACACTCTGATGAAAGTGTGTCTGACCACTGGTGAGAATATCTCATTATAGTCAACCCCCTCCTTTTGTGTGAACCCTCTTGCAACTAGTCGACCCATGTATCTCACACCCTCACCAGATGTGGTTTCTTCCTTCTTCTTGAATATCCATTTGCAAGTAACAATCTTCCTCCCCTTAGGCCGTTTGACCAGCTCACAAGTCAAGTTCTTGTCAAGTGATTCCATCTCTTCTCGTATTGCAGTGAGCCATTGAGCCGACTCACTACCTGAAACAACCTCTCTGTATGTGAATGGTTTACCTACAGATGGTTCTTCCTCTTCCACCTCGTCAGCTACTTATAATACATAAGTCACCATATCCTCAAAACCATACCGCACAGGAGGCTTCACGCCTGTTCTCCTAGCTCTGTCAACAGCTATGCTTGTCTAGCAAGCTTCTGGATGCACATTTGAACTTGTACTTTCAGCAGTAGTATGTTGATCTTCTCCACCTTGGAGTTGTGATTTACTCTCATCGAGAGTGACTTACAGCTCCACCTGTTTATGAACACTAAAATAATTTTTTACACCAATGGACTTCACAACAGGGTTAAGCATAGAAATCTCATCAAAAATCAAGTATCTGTTGAATATAACTCTATCTTCTGAAGGTGACCACATTTTATATCCCTTAACTCCATCCCCGTAACCAACAAATATACCCTTCTTAGCTCTTGGTTCTAATTTACCCTCATTAACATGATAGTAAATAGTACACCTAAAAGCTTTCAACAAAGAATAATATGCAGGTTTATTAGACCATACCTTGTAAGGTGTCTTGCAATCAATGCCAGCGTGAGGACAACGGTTGATCAGGTAGCATGCCGTGTTTACTACTTTTGCCCAGAACTTTCTAGCCAAAAAAGCATTCAAGAGCATGCATCTCTCTCTCTCCAGCAATGTCTGGTTCATGCGCTTTGCCACACCATTCTCCTGTGGTGTGTGTAGAATAATTTGGTGTCGGGCAATCCCTGCATCCTTACAGAACTCGTTGAATACAGACGAACAGAATTCCAGGCCTTTATCAGTTCGCAGTCGCTTGATCTTCTTCCCAGTCTGAATTTCTACCAATGCCTTCCACTACTCAAATCTTTTGAACACTTCACTTTTGTTCTTCATCATAATTACCCAAATCATCCTTGAGTAATAATCAATCATAGACACAAATTATTTATGGCCTCCAATAGACTCAACACGTGACGGACCCCAACAATCCATACGAATGTATTCAAGAGCCTCCTTGGTCTGATGAACGACCTTCTTTGGGAACTTGTATTGATGAAACTTCCCAAACACACAATGTTCGCAGAATTCAAGACTCTTCAATTTATGCCCAAAAAAAAAAAATCCCGCTTTGACAAAATTTGCATCCCTCTTTCTCCCATATGACCGAGCCTCATATGCCACAGTCTGGTCATATCCGTGGTCTGAAACTCGAATGATGCAACATCAGCAGAACCTGTCACAATGGAACCTTGCAGATAATATAAGGTACCACGTTTCAAGACTGTTAGAACAATCTTTGAACCTTGAGAGACATACATAACTCCACCTTCACCGTTGAAACTGAAACCATTGTTGTCAAGAAGACTTAATGATATCAGATTCTTCGTCATCTTTGTGGAACATGCCTGACTTCATTCAAGGTGCAGAATACCCCATCATTTGTCCAAATCCTGACTGAGCCAATTCCAACCACTTTGCAGACATCACTGTTTGCCATGGAAATATTTCCTCCATCTATCTGCTCATAAGTCGAGAAGAACTACTTGTTAGAACAAATATGGGACGATGCCCCAGAATCAAGAACCCACACATCATTATGACGTGACTGTCCAGCTGCAACCAAAGCCAATTCTTCTTCAGAATTCGTATCAGTTTCTGCCACAGCTGCAGAACCGCCGACACCCTCTTTGTTCTCCTGCTTCCTCTTCCTCTTAGGACAATTATTCTACCAGTGCCCTAGTTCTTTACAGTAATTGCAGATGTCTTAGGGGTTTAGGACCTTTTGAACCTTTCTTATTCGGCTTCCCAATTTTCTTCCCAAATCTCATTTTTTTCTTACCTGTGGCAAACGGCCCCTATGCCTAGTTTTCTGTGGTGGAGCCAGTTGCCTGTTGACGGTCTTCTCTACTGTGGAGGGCAGATCGAACATCGTCCAGAGACAGTATCTTTCCCAGTAATAAATGATTCAACAAAATTCTCATACGATTAAGGCAAAGATACTAATAAAATTAAAGCAGCGTCCCCATCTTCTACTTTAACATCAATATTACGCAGATCTAGTAAAATTTTATTTAATTTGTCTAGATGATCACGAAGGGGAGTACCTTCCTGCATGCGTAAACGGAACAGACGTTACTTCAAGAGAAACTTGTTGGTTAGAAACTTCGTCATGTAGAGATTCTCTAACTTCTTCCAGAGACCAGCGGCAGTTTCCTGATCAACAACCTCGATGATAACATCGTCAGACAGACATACCATGATAGTCGAGCGGGCCTTTTCTTCTCAGGTATTCCACTCTTTTTCATCTACATCCTTAGATTTAGGTTTTCCTGATAGCGGCGCCCACGGACCCTGCTGCTTCAACAGAGATCGCATCTTCATCTGCCATAAGCCAAAATTATTTCTCCCGGTGAATTTGTCAACTTTTTGAAAGCGGACATTCTTGGTCGGCAAAAATAACTCTAACAGTGCGGAAACACCCTGATCGAATCGACCAGGCTCTTGATACCAGTTTGTTATGAATGAATATGATTATAATGTAATAAACAGAAAACGTAAAGAAAATACAGATTTACGTGGTTCACCAAATTGGCTACATCCACGGACAGAGAGAAGAACAGATTTTATTAACTGATTAGGGTTACGGATTACAGATCTTAATGACCATAAATATAGTATTGAGAGAATACACCAAATTGAGCTTCAGGCCCAAATACACGTATACATACATACATATGTTTTTCATTTCTTTTTTTCATTTTTCTCCTTTAAAAATAAAAATAAAAATTGGCCACATCAATTTTCTTACAAATCAAATTCACTCGCACGCATAATAATTCAATCCCTAACCCTTCTCCTAAAAAAAATGAACACCACTCGAACCAAACTTTACAAAAAAATTAGTCTAGAAAACAAATGAGATATGGAGAATGCAATGTAACTATTACACTAGAATCAAAAATATCTCATATAAGATTTTACGATATACTCAACAACATCACTAGTGCTGGCAAGAATGCCAGTGACTTTCATTCCAGAGTAATCCACATGTGTAACAGAATTCAAATTTACACCTGCAACAAACGTTACAAATAAATAAATCATCAGATTCAGATTTCCTACGGCATTTCAATACCTCTTCCTACCATGCTGTCCCAATACATTAAAATAGCCAATGGAATTAGAAAATTTAAACTCCAAACATCAAATTAAATTCAAGCAACAAAACCAACTAATCCAAAAACACAAAAACTCGTGTGAGATCGTAAGAGGGCAATACTTGTTGATCAAAAAGTAATACTTTTCAAACATAAATAAATAAAAGAATTAATTTAAGTTAAAATATCGATCGTTACTTTAATTATAATATTATTAAATTTATATTTAAAAGTATAATGTTTGGACGAAAATATTTTTCAGTCTCACATCCATCTAACCGTGAGACGGTTTCACGTGAAACAAACTGATCCTTTTTTATTAATTTTTTTTTTATTTTTTTGCAATAATAGTTACCAATAAGACAATTAAACTCATGCATGGCTTCAAACTAGAAATTAAATTCTTTCACAAACTAACCTGCAAGTTATATGTATACACCCTTCAGTCTTGTCCACAAACACCTTGCAATTAGGACATTTCCTCCAATTATTCTCTCTTGCCAACACCTTCAACATTTCCTTCTCCTTTTTATTTACATTTAATCTCTCAAACTCCTTACAATCAAACCCATGATGCCAAGGGACTCTACAGTTTGCACAAAACAATCTATGACAACTAGGACATTCGCATTCCTCAACAACAATCCCTTCTTCATACTCACTGATCAAAACCTCTGAGCATTCCTCGTACGGACAATGAACCTTCTTGCAACCAATAATAATTGTTGACTCAATAATCGCCTCCTCCCATCGATCCTTGACACTTGGCGAAATAATAGAGCCTAATGTGGTAGGTTCTATTATATTCGTACAATCTTCGCCCGGGCAGCAAATCGGGATGATTTTTTCTTGAAGCTTGTATTCGACGTGTTTAGATATGCAAAGAGAGCAGAATAAATGAGGGCATCCTATGATTCGGAACATGTCCGATTTTTCTTTTTCTTCAGTGCAAATTTCGCAGTAAATTATTTCCGAATAAGATGTCGAAGCATGGCTAGTTGATGTGTGTAAAGAGGCCTCTATAACCTCTTGGAACTGAAGTTGTTCTACATATGTATGATAATCTAATAACGAAAGAATGTCATCAAATAGTTCTGACATGAAGATCATTAGAGGCTTGGATGAAATTTTTTGGTTGAACGATTTTTTTTTTTTATGAGATTTGTTTAGATGTATTAGTAATTAAAGAGGTCTAGTTTTGATCATATTTTACAAAGAGTTTGGTGCTTTGTGACCAAAGAAATGGATTTGTCCAAGTTGTAATAATAATATTTTTAATGAAGTTCTTAAAATATATGATGAATTGGTTCATAGTAAACGCCAAGCATTACCTACTCCAAAGACTTGCATCAATTGTTTATATTTGGGTTAATTACAAAACTAATGTTTTGATATAGTCAAATTACAATCAATAAAAAGTCCGTTATTTTCTAATTGTATCCTCGAAGTGATATATTTGTGTGTACACACATTCTAGTACAGTGACCCGTGTTTTGTTGGAGAAAATGGATTTAGTCAAGTTATAAATTGTAGTTTTGATCAAATAACTTAAATATAGATGGGTCTTTAATTTTGAATATGAACGTCAAATTCTTAATAGATGTTTTGAATAAATTATCGTGATATATTTACTTTCACAAATTCATGTTCGGGTGAGTGAAAAGTCAATAAATAAGGTTGGACATTTGGAAGGTAAAGATGATGTAGAATTTCCTAAGTAAAGAGGAAAAGTCCGACATATGAATGATATCCATTGTTCTATGGAAATCAAGTTATTAGAGATGGTGGAACGCAAACTATTTATTTTTTGGGGTTTTATATAGTTTGAGCCTCTTGTGAAAGCTTGTAAGTCTTTCTTATTGAGCAAAATAAGAAGATTGACTTGTATTAGGAATCCTAATTTTTACAATTTCCTGCTTTATTTAAAGGTCCCTCGAACCTATAAATACTATCTCCTACATAGTGTAAAAACATCTTACATACAAGAACATAAAAACATGTTTCTAAGCGCGTTCATGCACACACATCATATTCCTACCTGTTTCACGCATCATATACCTTTCAGTTAAGATTTTCTCAAATGTCCGGCTAGTTCTTGCATCCACATCATATTCGTACTTGCCTCACGCATCATATAATTTGCAGTTAGGGTTTTGCTCAGTTGTCCGGACAGTTCTCGTTCGCTAGGGTAACCGAATTAATTACTCATTCTGGTACCGTTGTTGTTGTATCTTGGTAGGTTCGTTGTCATAGATTCGTGAGCACGCATACTGGGTAATAAGAATATTAAGGAAAGAGTTCGCTGACCTCGATATTTTTCCTTTTCGTTTCGTTATTTATTTACGTTTATATATTTAATTGTGATGGATTTGTTATTTCAAATTACTCCCCGATTTTATCGAAATTTTATTGTTGTATCACCAACATGTGTTACACGCGGAATATTTGAGAAATAAATATTTTGAACAATATAATTAAATTCAATGGTACTACAAAAGAACAATAGTGTTTATTTTAAATTGTGAAAAACTTCTTTATACATGACTTTAGTTGCCTTATGATCATTCTCTTGCAACAAACAATTTTAAAACATTTTTGTCACTGAATTTTTGTGATATAGCCTCCATACATCAACATGAATCAACTCAAAAAGGAAAACTACCTCCACAACTAAACCCTATATTCTTATCATGCAATAACAAACTATTATTGTATCCTGTTGCTTGCAATACATACAGTCTTGCTACTACCTTTCTACAGCCATAATATATTAATCCTAGGGTCCTGCAACTAATATCATTGTGGATAGTTCAGAAATTTTTGTGTACTATGTGTTCTCTTCACTATCAAAGTTCTTGGTGTACATTTCATTATTGCCAGCCACGTTAACAGCAGGATTAGCCCTCTACTCATTTAGTTCTTTATACCAAATCAGGTTTGTAAATTTTTAGATCTATGGTTTTGAAAATAAGTATCATTAAATGATGTTGCTTTCAATATTAACCAACACTGAAACTAACATCAATCAGATTTTAACTAAAATAAGCAGCGGAAATATAAACATAGAACACATCAGTTTAAAATCAGTTCACAAGTAAAAGTACTTGTGAACCCGGGTGTACAACCCGAAATTTATATTACTTTTCTTTATTCAAGATCAATAAAAAAAGATAAGAAGTAATATATGAAAACTAGAGTATCAAACGTATGATACTAAACACTTGTCGCCTAGATGAAAGATCTTCTCCGTTGGTCACGCAACTTCGAAGACCTACTTGATCTCGGACAGTGGCCTCAAGTAGTTATCTTGCTTGTGTTATCCCTTGTTGTTTGCGTCGCCTGCTTCTGCAATCCTTGCGTCTAAAAAACGTGTGCAAGTCTTTGTCTTCTCTTGTCTTAAATAGACAATCCTAGAATCCCAGACTTGGTAAACAAGTAAAACAAATCCTAAACATAATCTTGGAAACTAAATAAAGTCCCAAATACAATCTAGGAAACAAAGTCTAGAGTCCTAATTTATTTTGTGCCCAATAAAGGTAAACAAATAAAATAAGAATTATTGCCAAGAATAAATTCTCAACAATCTCCCCCTATTGCCTTTCTAGACAAAATACTACGACGCAAAATAAGTTCAAACTAAAACACTAAGACTCCCCCTGAATTAGAAAATCCCCCCTAAATGAAATAACCATTGTTTATCAAAACACTAACCAACATCAAAACAAACATTGTTTATTCATCCACCGAACAAAACAGAAAATGAGGAACTTATTGACTTCGCACCCTATTCGAACGATGAGGGGTGTCAAATTTCCTTCACCCCGATCCTTTCTCTTCATCAACAGCTTCTTCATTTTCTTCAGTGTCTTCACGAACAAGGCTTGCCAATGACTCGGCAGCAGCAGCAGCATCACTTGCCTCATTCGTATCATCAACATTGCCATCATCGTTATCTCCCCCTTTTTGACCTGAAATCAAAAGGGCCTCCAAGAAGGATCCACGAAGCGCCTGCAACTGAGTAACCTGGTTGTCAATCAAAGCAATATGTGCGCGAACAACCTGGGTAAAAATGCTAACCATGTTGGTACCAGTGGTGGAAATACTGGAACCGACACCACTAGCAACACCATCCCGAAGGGGCGCCTGCCAAGGGAGATCTATAACCCTTGCACCAGATATATGTTGGCCTCGTAAAGCGAACCATTCAGCCTCACCAGTAAGCACATCAGCAGGAGTAAGCATCAAGCCTTGATTTTCAAAAAGGCTAAAGATCAGGGAAGGAAAGCAAAAGGAGGACGCAGATTTGGTTGTGGCAAACTTAGTAATAGTGTCAAACACATGCTGCCAAAAGCTAAACTTGATACCTCTCCCAAGCTTGTATAAGAACTAAGCCTGCCGTGTGACACACGTAGTATTCTTAGAGGGAACCCAATTTCAAATAGCCACTTTGTGTAGAATGAAGTAGAGAGAGGAAAGATGGGTGCTCGACAACTGCTCAGGCCATGTATTCACCATACCACCAGATAAAAATGAGATAACCTCATTCATGTCATCCACAGTAGAATCACCATGATATGCCTCAGTCCCAAAGAGCTCATCAGTTAAATAAGGAGTAAAACTTTAAACCTTCCCACGTACAAAGACTTTACTATAGTTCAAAAAATGCAGATCAGTAATGGAAGGCACCAAGTTCGCATAAAACTCCAGAACTATATCGCGGACAAAGGGCATAGCGGCGGAGACAGTGGAATACATACCTTTATGCTAAAATAAAGCGATCAAATTTTGCTTCTCAAAAACCTCAACAGGAACTCGGCGCTCAGCAAAGTAAACCCCGGGTATGGTACTCAGAAAACAACTCCTCGGCCTCGGCAGTCAAGAATCTCTCGGAAAACATCTCCATGTCTTTAATCTCAATGGTCCGAGAGGGAGTGCCAGTAGAGGAATTGGAATGAGCATAGGTATCAGATGGGATCGATTTGTGATCAGGAGAAGCAGTATCAGCAAAGGCAGAACTAGAGGATGATGCAGACTGTGTTTGCGGAGATGCTGGTTTTGGGGAATCAACATGAGAACCAACATTGAATTACTTTGCATCTTTAGGTTTCCTCCTGTCGTCCTTCACCACAGACACGAAATCACGAATGGGAATATCATAAGAAGAATTAGGAGAGTACTCGAAAAGATTAGTATCAAACTCGGGTTGAGCCTCACGAACAGGAGATTGAGGGGGACTAGCAGCAGTAGGCCTGGAAGAACTTGACACCTCTCCAGAGAAAGAATCCAGAATTGTATAAGGAAGGGACAAATACTCGGTTTTAGTAGATCCCAGAGAAACTTTGATGGACGTCGGAGGATTTTTCTTGTCAGCCAGCTTCATAGTTTACTTTCGGCGAGGTGTTGTCTTCTTTGCTAGGCAAGGAGCAGGTGAGGTCGCCGGCGCAGCAACTGGGGCGGCAGGCACATACTCTTCATCATCAGAGTCTGTCATAAAGGTGACGTCCTCGGCAAGGTTCATGTGCTCGATTGGCACATTGCGCCTAAGGCCTGCCTGACTTTTTTGAACGGCCAGCGGCACCACAATTGGAGGGACGTTGCGCAGCCTCCGCGATCTCTTCAAAGTTAAATGGCAAATCAGGTGGATTATATATGTCGATCTCATTTCCCGGTTGCCCTGGAAACACCTACGCTTCTGGGCTGGCGTCGAGCGGTGAAGGAACAGGTACAATGTCTTGAGACTCATGCGGCGGCGAGGGAATCGGAGATGTTGTAATCGGAGGTGGGTTTGTAGTAGAACCACCACCCACTTCGGCGCGAATGTCCAGGACACCAATTTTTAGAAAATTCACAGGGACCTGTTCACTGGAACGGCGCACACTTGCCGGTAACTCAGGAACATTTGACGAAGAGGAAGGTATCGACATCCTGTAATTTTTCAATAAAACACGAGAGCAAACACTCAATTGAAAAAGACGGTGAAGTATTTGAGAGTGTAAATGCAGAGAGTTTATGGAAAAGTGGGGCGAACGGTAGTAAAATCAGGTATTTAAGCACGCCAAAAAGTGACCTTTGCCAAGGAGAGAGAAAAGTGAAAAATAAAAGGAAATAACCCTTATTTACCCAACAACGGATTTTAGGGCCAGAACAGATTTTCTTTCCTTCATAAGACAAACACCCACTCCCCCTTAATGTAGGAAACATGATCCTAATCCACTTAACCATTATCTCATAAATCTTGAAATCAAAATCCCACGACTCTACACAAAATCAACGGAAAATAGAGCTGAATTAATTAAACCATCACCACAGTAGAATTAATCTTTTGCAATATGAAATTTCACTCACCAAATTAATCTCTTTATTACCTGTCCAACTGTCCGATGACAACTCCACTGAAACACTTGGTTAGCAAGATTCAAAACATGATTAAGAGACTTCAGGAAAGACATGAACACAAGCAACAGAACGCACAGCAAGAAGGCATCTTCTCAAAGTATGAATGTCCTAATTGATGCCTAAAATCCATGACCTAAAAGATTAAAAATATTAATATTATGGTTTTTGTGACTTGATCAGCGTTGCTTTTCATGACCAATGACATTATAACCAACATTGCAAAATACATCATCATTGATTTGGTAGCAGTTATAAGAAGTCCTCTGACCAGTGAGGATGAAAGCTCCATTATCCTCATAGACTTCACATTTTTCATGATTGAACTTGAGACTGCAACCGCCATCGCAGAGTTGGCTTATGTTGATCAAGTTTTCAGTAAGTTCTTCTACCAAACATTTTCCAGTTTTAAATGCCGGGAACATGAAGAGTTCATTGGCCAATGATTTGTCCATTTGCACCTCCACCATATTTTAATTTTCCACCTTGAAATCTGACAATGTTGGAAAGTAGGTCTTCTGATCCGGTCATGTGCTTGGAGCATCCACTGTCGAAGTACCAGGCTCCAGGGACGTGGGATTTCAGAGAGGTACAAATCATATTGCACTTGATATCATTCTTCTTGACCCAAACCTGTTTGAATCTGGTGTTGGTTTTGGTGTTGGTACCATGGAAACCAACATGGGATTCAGAACACTCTGGTTCTTTGAAAATGTCTTCTTTCGACAACAATCTTCCAGCAGAAAGATCGAATGTGACCTGGTTCACCACAGTGATTGATTTGTACTTTTTTGTACGCACTTTTGTTACCTTTTTGTGTTGCGTTTGCATGTGTTTTGCTTGCATTTATGGGTATTAGGAGTCTTTTTGGTCTATTTTGTTAGTTTTAGGTTTTGTAGTGTTTTCTTTGTTTTTAGTAGTTTTTCTTATATTTTCTTAGTTTTTTTTCTTAGTTTTTGTTTTGAAGGTCAACTTTGGTCAAAGTGGGCCCACGACGAGGTCGGAAGATGATTCAAACCCGAGAAACTCATTTCCAATCCACGAAATATCTTTGGTGCGAGGACCGACCGGAAATGACGAGAAATGTGGCCATATTCATCGTCACCTCACGCATTCGCTCGGTGGATATATCAGTTGTCGTAATACGAGCATAACTCCAAAACCACTTATGACATTTGCCTCCACCTTATATCATTTGAAATCTCAGAGAAAATTCTAAAACTCTTGTATTTACAACAATCCCAAGTTTTGAGTTTAAGAATGGTAAAAAACAGCTTTAAGTGGAGACAGTTCGTCGGTGTGGAGCCCATAACTCTCGGTGAAAAATTCTAAATGACATAAATCAAAAGCCAAATTAAATCCAATAGGAAGATCTAGATTTCATATGAAGACATCGATGGCTGATTCCGTATTTTTGTCAGTCGATCGACTGGGTTTCAGTCGATCGACTGATCGGCAGTAGCTGGAGCGTTTGAACAAGGCAGTCGATAGACTGCACTTCCAGTCGATCGACTGCAACGCTGAGGATGTGTGGTTTTGGCGAAAGAAAAAGACCATTTTTTTCCTTATCTACCCATATATGATTCCCACCCATTATCCACAAAAAAAACAACTCTCCTTGGTGGAATTTGGACTTGTTCCATTTCCTCAACGCCCCCTTTTCACTCCTTCGGCTTTAGAACCCTAGTTTATGATTTTTAGATTAGCTTAGTTTAGTTATTTTGTGATAACTTCCTTGTTGATTTGTGGATAAGGTGACATCTCCATGCCTTGTTGTTGATTATTGTTGAAGACTTAATTTTCTTTTGAAGGTTGTAGTAGATTTGAAGCTTTTGGTGTTTAATGCAATTGGTAGTTTTCTTTCCCTTACTTTCTTGTGTTATTATTATTGTTGTTGTTCTTGTTAGGTTAAAATTGTTGTGTTGGTGGTTTGGTTTTAGATTATGTTGATTTTCTTTTCTTGCAAACTCCATGGATGTTGGTTTGAAACTTTTTACCTCTTTAGTCTATAAAAACTCTTGGGTTCTTGAAAGATGTATGAACCTTTCCTCTTTGGTGATTTGACTTTCTTTTCAATTTAATGCATTTAATCAATTTCAATTTCAAATGCTTTGATTTTTTCTCCATGATTTCTTTTTTAATTGTAAGCTTTATTTGATGTAATTAGTTTAGTAATTACGGGTTTATGGTTTAAGTTCGTTTAGAATCATTAATCGGAGCTTGTCGAGACTTGGGATTGACGACCCCAATACTTGATCGACATTTGGGATTGACAACCCCGAATCATGGATTAAGTGCTCAGTAAAAACCGATTAATCGTGGAGACGAACCGAACACCCTAAACCCTCATTTTCATTATTTTCATTAAAGTCATCTTTTAAATTCAAAACTCAAACCAAATAAATGACTTAATGCTTTCTTAAGTTTAGATTAGTGTAATTTAGCTTAACAAGAGATTGAGTATATACAAAGACCGCCGATTATATCTATCATCGAGAGATACAACTCGGGAAAACTTACCACTCTACAACCGACTCTGTACTATTGCGGAGAAGATTTCTTAGAGTGCTAAGAATTCTTCGATCAGTGATGACACACAAACTGTCTCATTTTCTTCTTGTGGCGTTTGGTTGATTTCTGTTCTTGGTTTGATGCTTGTGTTGTATGATTTGGTTTGTACCCAATTCCATATTCTGAGGTTTCTAAACTCATATCCAGGATTTCTTCGAGCTTCGCCTTGACCTTGTTAAGTTTCGTGATGGTTCCTTGAACCTTCTTCAGCTCAGTTTTCACTAGTTCTAGCTCAGCATCCTTTTGGGTGAGCGATAACTCCAATTGGACAATTATAACAAATTGATCACCCTTTGCTTTGGTTAGCTTGTCCACCTCTTTCATAAGATCCTTGACCCTAAGTACCTATTTTCCCCAACTAACAAATAATTATTTATGTTCAATGCTCAGCTTCTCGTACTCGTCAAGATATTTACTAACCTCTGCATTCAGGCACACGATGTTGGTTTCGATGTTACCAACATGGATGTCGTCGCCCCACACAACATTAGTAAATAAGGATGGAACAGGTTCAGACGAGTCGGGATTGTTGACATCTTCAGTGTACTCTGTAGCCACAATGATCTTTTTCCTGAGAGTGTTAGCACACTCATTTTTGTAGTGTCCCCAACCCTTACATTCATGACATTGTACTTCACTGAGTGGCTTTGGGGAGCTGGATGCACTGGATACCGAAAGCGAAGACTAGGATCTGGAGAGAGTAAGCCCAGGGAACTTTGGTGTAGGCACCTGTGGCTTTGACTTTGTACTTGGTCCTCCAATGTTGTTCTTATTCTTTAAGAAGTTATTAAAACGTTGAGTTACATAGGATACTTTTTCTTCCTCAAGAGTTGTGGTTCCTATCCTTTTCAGAATACCTTTCAAATCAAAATCCTCATCATCTTCAACATCGTTATCGGAGTTAACATCGGAGGAGAGAGAAATATTCTTCTCTTTTGAGTTGGAGCCAAGATGTTCCATCTAAAATGTCTTGAGAGAGCCTACTAAGGGGTTGAACTCTATATCATCAGTGTCCTTGGATTCTTCTATGTCAACCACCTTAATACTAAATTTCTTTGTGATGGATCTCAGTAGTTTTCCCACAAGACGTGATTCTTTTACTGGTTCACCAAGCTCTCCGCACTCGTTAGCAATATCTGAGAGTCTCATGGCGTAGTCCATGATGGACTCCTTTTCATTCATTCCCATTGCCTCGAAGGTAGATGTCAGCATTCTCAGTCTTGATCTCTTCACGCTCTAGGTCCCTTCACATACCCTTTAGAGTTTGTTACTGGTTCACCAAGCTCTCCGCACTCGTTAGCAATATCTGAGTGTCTCATGGCGCAGTCCATGATGGACTCCTTTTCATCCATTCTCATTGTCTCGAAGGTAGATGGTCAGCATTCTCAGTCTTGATCTCTTCACGCTCTGGGTCCCTTCTCATACCCTTTGGAGTGCATCACATGCATCCTTTGCTGATTCATATTTCTTTATAACTATGTAGTAGTTTGAGTCAACATACCCAAAAAAGGTGTTGATGCATTTGGAATTCCAGTTTGCAGCAGCTACTTCCTCAGGAGTCCAATCTATTTCTTTCTTGTCAATGGTGTCACCTTCACCATCAGTGACACGTGGCTTTTCCCATCCAACCAGAATGGTTCTCCATGCACGTTCTTCGATGTTCTTTATATGCCACCGCATCATCTGTTTCCAAAGGGAGTAGTTCTCCCCATTGAGGATCGAAGGCCTTGGGTTGCCTTGAGCATCCATAGCACCTAAACAAATAAGGATAAGTAATTAGTGAGTTAAGTAACCCGCTCTGATACCAATTGTAAATTTGTAAGTCTATGGTTTTGAAAATAAGTATCAATAAATGATGTTGCTTTCAATATTAACCAACACTGAAACTAACATCAATCAGAGTTTAACTAAAATAAGCAGCTGAAATATAAACTTAGAACATAGCAGTTTAAAATCAGTTCACAAGAAAAAGTACTTGTGAACTAGGATGTACAAACTCGAAAACTATATTACTTTTCTTTGTTCAAGATCAATAAAAAAATATAAGAAGTAATATATGAAAACTAGAGTATCAAACATATGATACTAAATACTTGTCGCCTAGATGAAAGATCTTCTCTGTTGGTCACGCAACTTCGAAGACCTACTTGATCTCGGACAGTGGCTTCAAGTAGTTATATTGCTTGTGTTCTCTTGCTGTTTGCGTCGCCTGCTTCTGCAATCCATGCGTCTAAAAACCGTGTGCACGTCTTTGTCTTCTCTTGTCTTAAATAAACAATCCTAGAATCCTAGAATTGGTAAACAAGTAAAACAAATCCTAAACATAATTTAGGAAACTAAATAAAGTTCTAAATACAATCCAGGAAACAAAATCTAAAGTCCTAATTTATCTTGTGACCAAGAAAGGCAAACAAACAAAATAGGAATTATTGCCAAGAATAAATTCCCAACAAGGTAGCCTTTAGTTTTGAAACAATTATAAATCTCATTAAAATATGATGAACTAGTTCAGAGTAAATGCAAGGCTTTACCTACTCAAAAGACTTTTATTTATATTTAGGTTATTTGAAAAACTAATGTTTTGATATAGTCTAATTACCAAACAAAATCCATTTATATTTTTATATGTATCCTGGAGAGAGATTTAATTGTAATATATATTCTCACCTTTTCTAAATAAATGCGTTCTCATTTGAGATGGGAGAATTAAAAACTGTTCACTCTATCACTCTCACTCACTCACTCTCTCTCTCTCTCTCTCTCTCTCTCTCTCTCGTACTTATGTGTGTTCTCAATACTTATCTTTCACAAATATTATTAGTAAGTTAAAAAAAAAATTTATTAGGATTGTAATAAGGATAAAATAGACTCAAAAGGTGATAAATATCTTAAACGATATTTAATAAGAAAAATGGTTAAGGAGACAACGTGACTTATTAAGAAACGGAGGGAGCACACACACACACATATATAATATATATATATATATATATATATATATATATATATATATATATATATATATATAGGATTAGGTTCAAATGAGAACCATGTTCCTATATGTGAACTTAGGGTCAATTATGAGCCTTAAATCTAATTAAATGGATGAATCAAATTTTTGTGTATTTCCTTATTTAATTAAAAGTATTAGGATATTATAATAAAAGCACTACTGGTGTATATAACTGAAAATATTAATAAAGCACTGTGATTGTATAATACAAGCACTACTGGTATATAATAAAAGCACTATTTCGTAGGTTTGCATATAATGACATGGTTCCATTTGAACCCACCCCTATTTATATATATATATATATATATATATATATATATATATATATATATATATATGATTTGAGTGAAAATCTTGCCTTATGTGAGAACTAGGAACCAATCAAAACCTTTTTTATTGGATAATATGGATGACTAAGATCGAATAACATAAATTTCGGTAGCTTGTAAAATAGTACCGCGGTATAGTATAAAAGCACCACAAATGCATTATAAAACCACTATGATTCTATGAAAAAACAAACCTCAAATTTGGTATAAAAAGTCTATACTAGGTAGCCAAATTTAAAACATGAAAAAACTCAAATATTTAAAACACCATAAATAAATCATTTTAATTAGTTTAAGATGAAAATTATATCAAGATAATCGTATTTTCATTATCTACGATTTATGATACATATTGCATATGAAAAAATATAAGGAAAAAAAAAATCGTTATCAGTTTTAAATTTTG
The DNA here is from genome assembly GCA_014905375.1 of Phtheirospermum japonicum. NCBI lineage: Eukaryota > Viridiplantae > Streptophyta > Magnoliopsida > Lamiales > Orobanchaceae > Phtheirospermum > Phtheirospermum japonicum. The sequence continues at coordinate 84,195 of BMAC01000880.1, read as the reverse complement.
GACGATACTAGCTAGCAGCGTAGATAACTAAATATTAACATCATTTGTCTAAAAAAATAGCAATACATTTCTTATTAATTACCAATACATATTATTGAATTAAATAAATAAAATAATAGAACAAATCTCCTCTACCTATTTAATGAGATCCAGTGGTTAGAATTGGTTCATAGTACTCACAAGGCAAAGGTTTTCAATTGAACCTAATCCTATATATATATATATATATATATATATATATATATATATATAGAGAGAGAGAGAGAGAGAGTTGGGTTCAAATGAAAATTCGTCCTAATCTACACCATTAATAAAATAAGATGAATGGCTAGGATTATGAAAATTGTGCTTTTAAAAATGGTAAAATCATAAAGGTGGCAGTGTGAGAAAGTCAGCAGGGATAAATTAGACTAATTTTCGATTGTATATTATATTTCCTTTTCTCTTTAAAGGAAAAAAATATTGTATTTTATCTTTAATTTTCTTTTAAAAGGAAACAAAGATTTTCCATAAAAATTATTAATTTACTTAAAAACCAGATTAAGACTAAACTAATAATGTTCCTAAGCAGATTACTCATGTATTAATAATATTATAATATAATAAGATTGATTTTCTTAATATATTAAGACTGCTTTTTTTTATATAATTGTAGTGCTTTTTTACTAGACTAACAATGTTTTTTCTGTTGAACCAATAATACAATAAGACTGCTTTTCTTATGTAGTTGCAGTGTTTTTTTTTTTTTACTACACTAAAAGCACTTACAGAACAATCATAATAAGATGTTGGTGGACGATTCAACGAATGCATGTTTGTTCACACCAAAGAGAGACCAATAACTACATTATTTGCTTGACTAAAAAATATATGCAGTTACAAGACAATCACAATAATATATAAAAATAATAACATGAGCTATCAAAACCTGAATCATATCTTACACAGATAACAACCAGTTCAAACCCCACAAGAGAAAATGAAATTATATAACAATTGTTATAAAAAAAACTTAGAACAGAAAAAAACAGAATAGTGCTTTGTTACTGAAATATTGGTGCTTTGTTGCCATCCCCCAACTGCTTTCTAGTTAATAAGTACAAAACTGCGTCTCTAGCTCACCATCACGCCATAACCATCACTCCAATCGCAGAAAACTTTCACACACACTCCCAATGACAGAATACAACCCCTGAAAACCACAAGACACTACAAAAATAATAGATTTTAATGGTTTCATAACATCATTGATCAAAATAAAAGGTAATCGCTAGCTCATAACCGTGAGAACCGAACAAAGCTAATTCTTAGAAAAATAAATATGAATAAAAACAATAACATGAGCTAAAATAATAATTACAATCTACAATTTCTCCCATACCATTTTTCAAAATAATAATTAAGGAAAAATTACAAAACCCACAAACTAATTAACAAAACACAATCTCCAAAACAATACAAAGACTCTCAAAGCAGCGGAGAAACTGGATGTGGCAGCACCAATTTCGTTGACAAAAATTCAAACTCATCTTTGAAAATTGAAACGCTCGGCATGAAACCTTCAACGCCGCCACGCCCATGGGCTTTGGACCGAAAAAATAGAAAGAGAGTTTCAACAACCACCACTGCGATCGGAACCCTACTGATGGAGACATCCCTGATGGTGAGATTGGACACCATCATCGATTAAGATTGCAAATATGGGCTATCGTGTACCCTCGCTATATCTTATACCCAGAAAACGTATATGAATTGGACGGTGCTTTCAGCAAACTAACGTATATGAATTGACAGCCTTTGAAGAAAAAAAGGAAAATCTGCAGCATAAAATTGAAGAGTTGGCGCTTTTTTTAATATATATCGGGGCTATTTGAGTGATCGGGAAGTGCTTTCAAAAAAGCAACGAAAAGATATTCCTTTTTTTCTTCAAACAATTGAATTTTTTGTAATGGAGATGTAATTCTGAATCCCGTCAATCTGGTGAGAATGATGATAATGGAGATGGATTAATTACTTATTATAGAAAAGAAATATATATAATTATTGGACTGTCTTAATTACAAAGATTTGAAAAAGACAAAAACATCCCTATTATGCTTGAATTAAACTCAAAATTCCTTTTAATATTAACCATTGATCTTATTTAATTAACGGTTAGGATGATTCTCCAGGTTTACAAAGAAAGACGTGGTTCTCATTTGAACCTATATATATATATATATATATATATATATATATATATATATATATATATATATGTGTGTGTGTGTGTGTGTGTGTGTGTGTGTGTGTGTGTGTGTGTGTGTGTGTGTGTAGATATGTTGAGAATTTTATTCTTGGCAAATTTTCCTTATTTAGTTGTTTGCCTTTATTGGGCACAAAATATATTAGAACTCTAGATTTTGTTTTCTAGATTGTGTCTAGGACTTTATTTAGTTTCCTAAATTTTGTTTAAGATTTGTTTTACTTGTTTACCAAGTTTAGGACTCTAGGACTTGTCTATTTAAGACAAGAAGAGGACACAACTTGAAGACACTTTTGCATACGGATTTGCGATGCACGGACGAAGAGCAGAGCAAGCCAGACGATGCAAAGCAAGAGCAATAAGAACACAAGCAAGTTACATACTTGGAGCCACTGTCCGAGATTAAGGTCTTTGAAGTTGCGTAACCAACGGAGAAAATCATCCTTCAAGGCGACAAGTATTTTAGTATCATAGTGTTTGATACTCTAGTTTTCAGATATTACTTTAATCTTCTGTATTTGTGAACAAGAAAAGTAATATAGTTTTTGGGTTTGTACACCCAGTTCGTAAGCACATTTGCTTACGAACGAAATTTAAATTGTTGTGTTCACTTTTTAATATTTATTTCGCTGCATATATTTTAACTCTGTGTGATGTTAGTTTCGATGTTCTAAACATCGTTCTTAACATTTGTTTTCTAAAACTGTTGTTTATTATTCTAGCTCTTTTTAATGTTAGTTTGTGTATAGTAACACCAAAAGTAACATTGATTTACTAATACTTATCTAAGATAACCACAAACCTACAAATTTACAATTGGCATCTAGAGCAGGTTATTTGACATACTAAGTATTGATCCTTATTTGTTAGGTGCTATGGATGCTCGAGGCAATCCACGGAATCCCATCCTTAATGGAGAGAACTATTCTCTCTAAAAACAGAGGATGATGTGGCATATAAAGAACATAGATGAACGAGCGTGGAGAACCATACTGGTTGGATGGGAGAGACCACGTGTCACTGATGCTAAAGAAGGCACCATCTTCAAGAAAGAAGAAGCATGGACAGCTGACGAATTAGCCCTTTCAAACTGGAATTCAAAGACAATCAACACTCTCTGTGGATATGTTTATGCAAGCTACAAAGTTATCAAGAACTGTGAATCGGATAAAGATGCATGGGATGCAATACAAAGAGTGTGCGAAGGAACCAGCAGCGTTAAAAGGTCGAGACTGAGGATGCTGACATCTACCTTTGAGGCGATGAGAATGGACGACAAAGAATCCATCATGGATTACGTCATGAGAGTCTCAGACATTGCCAGCGAGTGTGGAGAGCTTGGACATCTGGTGATAAATAAACGTCTTATGGGAAAACTGCTGAGATCGATTTCCAAGAAGTTTAGCATCAAAGTCGTAGCCATTGAGGAAGCGAAGGATACAGGTAATTTAGAGTTTGATGCGTTGGTAGGCTCACTTAAGACCTTCGAGATGGAATTTCTCGGTGGCAACTCAAAAGAAAAGAATGTTGCCCTCTCTTTCGATGTCAACTCTGATGACGATGATGGAGATTTTGATTGGAGAGAGCTACTTGAAAAAATTGAGACTACTACACTTGGAAATGAAGAAGTGTCCCTTGTGTCTCAAAAGTTTAACAAGTTCTTAAAAAGACAATAAAATTGGAGGGACGAACTCAAAACCCAAGATGGAGACACCAAAGTCCTCAAGACGTAACTTGCCAGATTTCAGTCCTCTTCTTCCGATTCCAAGACCTCCAGTTCCCCGAAACCACTAAGTAAAATTCAATGCCATGAATGTAAAGGGTGGGGACATTATAAGAATGAATGTAGGCTAAAATATAGAATTCGTCCATTAACTTTTTGGACTTGGCAAAAACGGTCCACTAAATACAGGGGTGGTAAATTTAGTCCACCAATTAATTTTTTGTCGCACATTTAGTCCAATTTGGGGGATTTTGATCAAATCACGGTCGGTCAAAATCCAAGGAGTTGCAAATTTAGTCCACCAATAAGTTTTGTCGCATATTTAGTCCAAATCTTTGTTGCAAATTTAGTCCACCAATTAAAATTGGACTAAAAGTACGACAAATATTTAATTGGTGGACTAAATTTACCACCCATGTATTTAGTGGACCATTTTTGCCAAGTCCAAAAAGTTAATGGACGAATTCTATAATTTACCGAATGAATGTGCTAATACTCTGAGAAAGAAAAATTTGATTGCGACTGAGTATAATGAAGTGGAAAGTAACTCTGAGTCATCCAAATCAGTTACAGCATTGTTTGCTAATGTTGTGTGGGATGGCGATATTCATGTTGGTAACACCAAAACCAACACCTTGTGCTTGAATGCTGAAGTTGAGAAAAAGATCGGCAAATATGAGAAACTGAAGATTGATTATGATGAATTGTTTTCTAACTAGGGAAGTACTCAAAGTCAAGACTTTAATGATCAAGGTGGATAAACTGACTCAAGAAAAGGATGATCAACTCAATTTAATTGTCTGATTGGAGTCATCTCTCACTAGAAATGATGCCGAGCTGGAACAAGTAAAGTCTGAGTTGAAAAAAGCCCAAGAAGCCCTCACAAACCTCAACAAGGGTAAGGCCAAGTTGGATAAGATTTTGAAACTAAGTATTCCGAATTGCTCAAAACACGGGATTGTACACAAGCCCCTTCCAAAACCAGAGTCAAGTCAAAAAGTGCAGTCGACAAAACGCCACAAAAGAAGAAGAAGATAATATGTGTGTCATCATTGTGGTGAGAAAGGTCACATTCGACCTTACTGCTGGAAGCTTATTGCGGAACAAAATCGGTTTGATAGGACGAAGCTGTCTGTTGGGCTCCGTGACGATTTCCATGTTACTAACACCAAAACTAACACAAGATTTAAGCAGGTTTGGATCAAAAAGAACGAGATCAAGTGCAACATGATTTATTCATCTCTGAAGTCTCACATTCCTAGAGCCTGGTACTTCGATAGTGGGTGCTCTAAACATATGACCGGCTCTGAAGATCTACTTTCAAACATTGTCAAGTTTCATGTAGGAAAAGTGAAGTATGGAGGAGGTGCTAACGGCCAAATCATTGGACAAGGAACTCTTCATGTTCCTGGTATGGTAAAGATGGAGAATATTTTGTTGGTAGAAGGTCTTACAGCAAACTTGATAAGTATAAGCCAGATTTACGATGGTGGTTTCAGTATTAAGTTCAATCGTGAGAAGTGTGAAGTCTATGACGAGGATGGTGCCTGTATCCTCATTGGTCAGAGGACTTCTGATAACTGCTACCAAATCAATGATAATGTGTTTTGCAAGATGTCTCAATTAAGTGATGCTGAGGTGTGGCATCAAAAGCTCGGGCATGTCAACTACAAGATGCTAGAAAGATTGACCAAGAGAAAGTTATAAATGGGCTACCTAAGCTCAACACCAAGATCATCCCATTGTGCGAGGCATGTCAGAAAAGGGGAGCAGGTCAGGATGTCACATCCAAGCGTATAAAGCCTCACTACATCAAACTATTTTGAGCTTCTTCATATGGATCTTATGGGTCCACTTGAAGTAGAAAGCCTTGGTGGTATGAGGTATGTTCTTGTGATTGTAGATTATTTTTCTCGTTATACTTGGGTAGAATTTTTAAAAGAAAAATCTGGGGCTTTTGAAACTTTTAAAAAACTTACGAAAAAGTTGAGTGTTCGTTTTGGTGAATATAGGTAGAATTCGGTCTGATCATGAAAAAAATTTGAGAATACATCCTTTTCTAATTACTTTTCTAAAGTTGGTATAACTCATGAGTTTTATTCACCTATCACCCCTCAACAAAATGGCATAGTCGAACATAAAAATAGATCTCTTGCTGAAATGACTAGGACTATGCTAATTTCGAATGGAATTGAAAAGCGTTTTGGGCTGAAGCGATGAACACTGCATGACATATAATTAATAGGGTGTATTATAGACCAGGGTCTTGTGTTACTCCCTATGTGTTGCTAATGGGTAAAAAGTCAAACTTGAGCTATTTCCATGTTTTTGGATGTATTTGCTATGTGTTAAATAATAGGAATCATCTTGCAAAACTTGACTCGAAAAGTGATAAGTGTAATTTCATGGGATACTCTCGAAACAGTCATGCTTATAGATTGTTTAATCTTAGGACAAGTTCCATGATCGAGTAAGTTAATGTTAAGTTTGATGATATGACTAGTGTCGTAAAACCTGCTGAGAATAATGATTTGGTTTATGATCAGAATCCTCAAGAAAATATCACGGTTGGTGTCGATGTAACTGCAGGTTTAGAAACTGAAGATGCAGGTGGTGATGGTTCCGATGACATGTCACCAGAAGTAACACCAACTCAGACTGCTCAAGAATCTGATTCAAAATTAGATGAGGAGAATCCAGCTGAACCGGTTGACTTACATCAGATTGACATACCCTCAAGGATCCAGAAGAACCATCTTATAGGCCAGATCATTGGAGATCTCGATGAAAGAAGTACAAGAAAGCGACAAATAAACTTCAAGGAGATGGTAAGATTTGTTTGCATGTCTACTAACTGTTCTAAGATTCGAGAGTCTTTGTTTCTTTCCAAAACAGAGTCAAAGCGTGTAGAGGATGCTCTTAATGATGAATTCTGCATCAAGGCTATGCAAGAAGAGCTGGACCAGTTTCCCAAGAACGACGTGTGGTTTCTAGTACCTCGTCTAAAAGACTCACATGTGACTGGTACCAAGTGGATCTTCAAGAACAAAACGGATGAAGCTGGAAACATTGTGAGAAACAAGGCACGATTGGTTGCACAAGGGTACACACAAATTGAAGGTATTGATTTTGATGAGACCTTTGCTCTTGTTGCTCGCATTGAATCGGTAAGACTCTTACTTGCTGTTGCTTGTCACATGAACATGTCTCTGCATCAAATGGACATAAAAAATGCTTTTTAAATGGAGTTTAAGTGAAGAATTTTATCTTGAGCAACATAAAGGGTTTGTTGATCCTCACAAACCGGATTTTGTTTTAAAATTGAAAAAGGCTTTACATGGTTTAAAACAAGCTCCAAGAGCTTGGTATGAAAGGTTGACTCAACATTTGTTGTTTTTAAATTTTAGACGTAGAGAAGTTGAGAAAACCTTATTCCATTTTAATTGTCCAAATTTATGTAGATGACATAATCTTTAGGTCTACCAATGAGAAAATGGTGAGTGATTTTATCACAAAGATGTCTGATACGTTTGAAATGAGCATGAAAGGTAATCTCTCATATTTTCTGGGTTTGCAAATTAAACAGTTAAATGACGGTATTTTTCTCCCTCAGTCTAAGTATGTTAAAAAATTGGTTAAGAAGTTTGGACTAGAGAATGAAACACATAAGAAAACACCGTTAGGCAAAACCATGAAACTATCTAGAGATGATGTTGATATCAGTGTTGATAACACCTTGTATAGGGGCATGATTAGGAGTCTCTTGTACTTAACTGCGAGTAAACCTGATATAATGTACAGTGTGTGTCAATGTGCTAGTTATCAATCGTATCCTAAGGAGTCACATTTGAAAGCAGTTAAACGAATCATTAGGTATGTAGCTGGTACCACTGATTTAGATGTTTGGTATACTTATAAGGATACAAGTATTAAACTTGTTGGTTAGACGGATTCGGACTGGGCTAGGGATGTTGTGGATGGAAAGAGTACTACAGGGGGTTGTTTTTTCTTGGGTAATAATCTTATCTCATGGTATAGTAAAAACAAAATTGCATTTCTCTTTCTACAGCTGGAGCCGAGTATATTGCAGCTGGAAGTGCTTATACGCAGTTATTGTGGATGAACCAAATGATAGGGAACTACAGTCTACATAGTAGGATTTTAAGTGTGCTTTGTTATAATTCCAGTGCCATTAATATCTCGAAAAATCCGGTCCAGCACTCACGAATCAAACACATTGACATAAGGTACCACTTTATCGTGACTTGGTTGAGAGAAAGATAATTAGTCTTGAGCATATAGGGATAGAAAATCAGCTTGCTGACATCTTCACAAAGGCATTAGATATAGAGACCTTCTCTCGTTTGAGAAGAGATCTCGGAATGTGCATTGTCTAAGTCCGGGTTAGTTTTAATGTCATGACACCAAAACTGTCATCAGTCATGACATTTGTATAATTATGCATGCATATTTTTTTTCATACATAATCTTAATGCATTGGATCTGGTTGAAAGTGCAATAAGGTCATGTGTTGTAATAAAAATGGTGGCAAGAAGACTAACCTCTTCAATTAGGTGATTGTGGAGCTTTCCCGCAGAAACTAGTTTTCTCCCAGGTCCAAAAACAAGGGGTGTTAACAGCAATTGCTGAAAATAAGTTATTTCTCTTCAGGTCTATGAAAAGATGAAAAAAATATGGATTAATTATGATCCAATCATTAAATTTCACCTCATTGAGTGATTTTGACGTAGTCATTAACTTGGGTTAAGGGGTCTGCTTCCATTGACTTCACTTGAAGCAATGTTGGTTATAATGTCAACAGTCATGAAAAGCAACACTGATCAAGTCACTAAAACCATATTTTAAACCTTTTTAGGTCATTATGTTTAGGCATCAATTAAGACATTCATACTTTGTGATGATGCATGTTTGTTGTGTTTTCAGTTGCTTGTGCTTGCGTCTATTTCTTCAATCTCTTGATCATGTTGTGAATCTTGCTAACCAAGTGTTTCAGTGGCGTTGTAATCGGACAGTTGGAAAGGTAATAAAGGGATTAATTTGGTGAGTGAAAGATTGCTTTGCAGAATATTCATTCAACTAAGGTGATGGTTTAAAATTCAGCTCTATCTCGGTTTTAATGGTTAGAGATGTGTGATTTTTATTTCCGAAAATAATGAGATAGTGGTTTAGTGGATTAAAATTGTGTCCTACTTTTATGAGGAATGGAGGGCTATTTTGTTTAGGAAAGAAATATTTATGGGTATAAAATTGGATATTGGGTAAATAAGGGATCTCCTGTTTATTTCACCTTACTTTTCTCTCTCCTGGCAACGGTCACTTTTTTGCCAGTATAAGAGGTCATCTTTTTACCGTTTGACCTATTTCCCCCGAATTCACTTGCAAAATTCAACTCTCTCTCTCACGAATTTTCTATCTCTCTCGTTCTTTGCGTGGTTTTCTTGTCCTTTCTTTGATATTTTCTGCAGAATGTCGAATCCCTCTTCGAGCAAAATTCCAGAGCTTCCTGCTGGCGTGCAAAGCTCCACCGACGAACAGGTTCCATTGAATATTCCAAGATCCGGTGGCCTGGACATCCGCGAAGAAGTTGGTGGTGCTTTACCCACAAACCCGTCACCGATTGCAACATCTCCTGTCAGCTCGCCGCCGCACAACGATCAAGATGTTGTCCCTGCTCCGGTGCCTTTCGATGTTGTTCCAAAAGTGCAGGTCTTTCCAGGACAGCAAGGCAACGAAATCGACGTTGACAATCCGCCCAACCTGCCGCTTAGTGCATATATTTTTGGCCGGGTTGGAAATACGAACTTAAAAAGGTCACGACGGCTGCGAAATATTCCCCAGGCGTGGTTCTGGCGACTGTTCCGAAGAGCAAAGAAGGTTCGCGGCGCAATGTGCCACTTGAGCACATGAACTTGGTCAAGGACGTCATGGTCATGAAGGACTCGGATGACGAAGAATTTATTCCCCTTGCACCTGTTGCCGCACCGGCACCCTCATCTACTCCAAGGCTGACCAAGTCAGTGACTCCTCGCCGGAAGCAGATAGTCAAGATGGCTGACAATAAAAATCCCCTGGCGTCGATTAAAGTGTCGCCCGGCTCTACTAAAATGGAATATTCAAGTCCCCCATATGAGATTCTTGATCTTTTCACTGGAGAGGTTGAAAGTTCCTCCAGATATGTTGTTGCTGATCACCCGTTTACTCCTGTTCATATGGCTCAACCCGCGCCTGAGCCTGAGCTCTTTGACTATTCGCCTGACTGTGACGATGCGTCTCCCCTTGATGATTACTTTTCGGCCATAAGAAGGGAAAAGAAAGGACCAAGGCTGCCAAGAAAGCTGCTGATTAGTTCAAAGTGTCTGTCACCAATCGAAACACCATCTGTAGCTGCTCCGCCCGCCAATGTTGGTTCTGGTGATGTGTCACCAAAACCAACATCCCATGCAACTGATCATGCCTCATCCTCTAGCTCCGGATTTGCTGATGTTGCTGCCCCTGAACATGCATCGCCCACATCTAACCAGGTGTCTAATGAATTTGATGAAGATGAGGTTCATGACGTTGAAATTTAGGACATGGTTTCTGTGTCACCAAGGTTCCTGACTACGGAGGCCGAAGAGATGTTTGATGGCTATCAAACTCGAGGGATGATTGATGAGCGACGTGTTCCAGTTGATAATTTTGAGAAGCTGAATCTAGTTGCTTTTCTTAAGCGCCGAGGTATATAATCCACCATTACTACTGCTATGCCGTTTGTACGTGATATTGTCCTTGAGTTTTATGCGAACATGCTGTCAACCATGTTGATCCTAATTCTGTGAACTATGGGGAAGTTTTTGTTCGTGGATCTATTTATGCGTTTACCCCTTCCTTGATCAATGATCTTTTTGGGATTGAGAACTACCATGGTGATTCAACTATGGATGATATGAACGAGGTAGTTGGCTTCCTATCCGATGGTTTGGTGCATGTATGGCGTGAGCAACTGGCTGTCACACGCTTGACTTCTTTGTATTCCGTATTTCACAAAGTGGCAGTCTTCAATTGGGTCCCTACCAAAAATACGACAGTTGTCACCAGATCTCAGGCGTTGTTTTTGTACAAGCTTGGCCGCGGGGTTAAGTTCAACTTTGGCCAACATGTGTTTGAGGCCATCACCAGGTTTGCTATGACTAAGACCGCGTCCTCTCTTTACTTTCCGTCTCTCATCTACAGCTTATTGGAAAATCAGGGTTTTAAGTCCACCAGAGACGATGTGCTCACTGGGGAGGCCGATTGGTTCTCTTTGCGTGGTCAGCACTTGGCTGGAGCGCGTGTGATTGATCTCCTTTGGCAGGCGCCTATTCGAGCTGCTGGTTTGTCTGTTGACAGTTCTGATGTTACTAACACCGATTCCAACATGGTGCATTTTTCTGCTCAAGTTTTGCGGGCTCAGATTGTTGTGATTGATGCCCAGATTTCCCAGGTCTAAGCGCTTAGAGGCTCGTTTGTGGAGGCCCTTTTTCTTCCTGAGCAAAAAGGGGGAAGTGAAGGTGACGACACTGATGTGAATGCTGCCGTTGATGAAGGAATTTATGATGATGGTACTGCTGCCGAGGTGTTGGCAAGCTTAGTCGCGGAAAAAAGGAGGAAGAGGATCTAGTCCAGAAATAAGAGGTTGAATAAAATGAAGAAGCTGTTAAGGAAGAGGAAGGCTAGGGATGAAGAAACGTCGTCTCCTCGTCGGTCGAAGAGGACTCGTGGTCTTTGAGTCTTTATGCCTATTTGTGTTTTTTGTTTTTGTGGCTGAAAAACAATGTTTGTTTTGAAGTTGGTTTGTTTTATTAAACAGTGTTCATTTGTTTAGGGGGAGTTTAAATTTAATAATTTCTATTTTGTTGCGTTGTAAGTATTTTGTCCAGAAAGGCAAAAGGGGGAGATTGTTGAGAATTTTTTTCTTGGCAATTTTTTCCTTTTTAGTTGTTTGCCTTTCTTGGGCACAAAATATATTAGGACTCTAAATTTTGTTTCCTAAATTGTTTCTAGAACTTTATTTAGTTTCCTCCATTTTGTTTTACTTGTTTACCAAATTTAGAACTCTAGGACTTGTATATTTAAGACAAGAAGAGGACACAACTTGAAGACACTTTTGCATACGGATTTGCGACGCACGGACGAAGGACAGAGCAAGCCAGACGATGCAAAGCAAGAGCAATAAGAACACAAGCAAGTTACATACTTGGAGCCACTGTCCGAGATTAAGAAGGTTTTTGAAGTTGCGTAACCAATGGAGAAGATCATCCTTCAAGGCGACAAGTATTTTAGTACCATAGTGTTTGATACTCTAGTTTTCATATATTACTTTAATCTTCTGTATTTGTTCTTGAATAAGAAAAGTATTATAATTTTCGAGTTTGTATACCCAATTCGTAAGCACGTTTGCTTACGAACGAAATTTAATTTGTTGTATTCACTTTTTAATATTTATTCCGCTGCATATATTTTAACTCTGTGTGATGTTAGTTTCGATGTTGTAAACATCGTTCTTAACATCTGTTTTCTAAAACTGTTGTTTATTATTCTAGTACTGTTTAATGTTAGTTTTGGTATAGTAACACCAAAAGGAACATTGATTTACTGATACTTATCTACGATAACCATATACCTACTGATTTACAATATATATATATATATATATATATATATATATATATATATATATATATATATATATATATATATATATATATATATATATATATATATCCCCTATATATTAACGCAAAATCCTTCTACCCTGCGTATCTGTTTCATATAAGGCAAAATTCTCCTATCCTGGGTATCTATTTCCTATGCTTTGTTAGCTTTGTAAAAAATTTTGGTGTTTCGGAGTCACTGAACCTAATATTTACCTAATTTAATATTTTTCATCTATATATTTTTACCTAATTTAATATTTTTTTATTATATTTTGTCTAATTCAATACTTTTCTTTTATACTCCTCATATACAAATATAAATAAGTCATATATAATTAGTAGAAAATCTATATTAATTATTTTAGTTAAAGGACAAATTACATATGAAATAATTTTAATTACAAAAAAAAAAATATTTATGAAAATAATTATACAAATATTTATAATAAACCTTGAAATAACTTTTTTAAAATCTTAATTATTTTGTATAGTAAATTATGATATATTTGCAATAATTGGAGTTTGTAACTAAATATTAGTAATGCATTCAATTTAAATATAAAAAATAAAATAAAATTATATAATATAATATTAATTAATATTTATTAGACAATGACACAATGCGAGAAGGCTTTGAGAGTATGATACTTTTTAAATTTTTCAAAGTATGTAACTATAATTATTAACAAAATTAATCTAAACATAAATATATAGGAAAATTCTACGGTGCCCCCCAATGTACCATACCCCATATATTTCAAGTGATTGATATATTACACTACATCAAAAATGAAATGATCTAATGACTAAAAATACATGAGGAATGGTACCTTGAAAATACTGTAGAACTTCCCAAAAATATAAATTGAGTTAATAATAATTAATTAATATAGATTAGAGACGAGTTGAAAATGTGACATCTTTTGATTTTTTATAAGTACGTAAATATAATTATTAACGAATTTAATCTGAAAATTAAAATATAATATTACTTAATAGTTATAATAATTAATTAATTGAACAGGGCACGGGTTGAAAACACATCCTTTTAAATTTTTATTTTAAATTTAAATCTTTTTAATTTTCACAAATATTTTTTATATTTAGTTTTTTATAAAATTCCGTGTTTTTAGATGTAAGAAAGCTAGGAGCTGGTGATTCTGGGGCATACGATCGATAAACTCTCACAACTGATACTGGTGACTCATCTACACATTTTATGACAAAAACGGAACGATCTTATTATGAGCCATTAAAAAATATCAAGTATTTCTTACTTCTCCATTTCAGAATATAAGACGTATTTGACTAAAACACACTTATTAAAAAATTGAAAAAAAAATTACAATACCCCTCATTAATATATCTTCTCTCTCTTTTCAAGCCTTTGTATAGTAATAATTAATGCATTTAATTGGGGCAAATTAAGAAATATAACAAAAAGTCAATCTAAAAAACATGAAACGTCTTACTCCCTCCTATTCAATTTTTAGGACGTCTTAGAAGGATAAAACTTATGCATAATTTAAGACTGTTTCATGTTTTTTAGACTTGTATAAGACTTGTATAATTTCACAAGCATTAATACCGGTGTGATGAGTTATGAGAAATGGAACCACATCACTCTCAAAAAAAAAAAAAAATAGCTATGGAAAAACACAAATTAAACTTCATCATTCATTAATTCAGCGGAACCTGATATTTAATGCGTATCAACAATTATTCCAGATAATCACTACTATACTTATATAGGAGTTATTGAAATAATTATACTAAAATCTAAGAATATGAACATAAAAAGATTTACAAATTACAATGATACTATAACAAAAAAAAAAAAAAAAAGGGTCTGAAAAGGAGAGAAATTCAACCAAACCAATAATTAAGAGGGTCAATATATTCGAATAAGGAATTAATTGGCAAATTAAAGTGGGGAAGAATTAAAAATAAATAAATAACTAATATACATACCTGAAGAAGAGTGATGCAGAGAGAGCCAATCAAAAGCCTTCAAGGACTCCAAAGAGCTTTTCTCATATGCATATATCATCTTCTTCTCTCTGTACCCTCACCGTCACTTTTAGATACACTAAATAAATAAATAAATAAATAAATAAAATTAAAAAATCAGAAAACAATGAAAGAGATTTAAAAAAAAAACATGAAAAAAAAAACTCACTGTTTGCCTGTAGGGACACTCCCCAGATTGAGTTATGCAGAGGTTCTTAATTTGATTGCTTAGGAAAAACATGTCGGTTAATGTTTCAATCTGGGGGCTAATATTAGCAAATGATGTTGCAGTTCTCTTCAATTGGAGGCAGCCTGATTGAACTATCCAAGCTGCTGAAGAATTTATCCAACAACTGATACCTGAGGAACAAACATCAAGCATAAACTATTAAAGATGAATAGAATCAGTCATAGGAATAGCAGTAACATGAAACAGATTGTTTATTGAAGAATAATGCCAGATGAGTTATTACAAATTGAATTAAAAAGTAATAGCTCTTGTGTTTTCCCTTGACAAATACAAAATGTAATGTTCGTTTCATCAAACACCTTTAGTGCAAGATTCTAAACACATAATTTCAATTTCCTTGATTTGACGTAGCAGAACACCAATTGAGGACCCAATCTCTCAACAAAAAGAAAAAGGATTCAACAATTCTTTTTCAAAACTTTGAGAAAACGCAGATATATTTCTTCAGATCTCGCTAATACATATTCAAGCATTCAAGCATTCTTCAAAATTTTAATAAAAAACTTGAAATTCGTTCAGAATAAACTAAATAAACTCAAAAATGAGCATATCTAAGAGCAGAACACACACTTGGATACCATAAAACCTTCAAAAAAACACTATTTATTTACCTGATACAAAGCAATATGGTATTGTGAAATCAAAAGATTGGCGATTGTAAGAAGCCCGGTGCTCGTCGCCTTCTTCCGGCTAGCTTCTTCCGGTCGCCTTCTTCCAGCTAAGTAATTGCAGGTATAAATTGCTCGACGGCTTCTTCCAGCAAAGCAATTGGGGGCGCTGTAATTTCAAGGTTTCTAATTTGGGGCTGGAATTTTTGTTTTTATTGGGAGTCAAGTGGTAGTTGTTATGTTCAACCGCCTCTAATAGTTAAATTCGGGTAAGAATTTATTGGTGGTGCTTATCTAAATAATCGTGTCTCTCGAGGATAGATATAATCGGCGATCGATGTTTTTTACTTACTCTCTTGCTAATCAAAATTACACTAATCTAAACTAAGAAAGCATTAAGTCATTGGTTTAATTTGAGTTTTTGAAAGTTAATATACTAAACAAGAAGTAAAAGTGATTTAAATGAAAACGAGGGTTTAGGGTGTTCGGTTCGTCTCCACGATCAATCGGTATTTGGCGAGCACTTAATCCACGATTTGGGGTTGTCAATCCCAAATGTCGATCAAGTATTGGGGTCGTCATTCCCAATTCTCAACAAGCTCCGACTAATGGTTCTAAACGAACTTAAACCTTAAACCCGTAATTTCTAAACGAGTTGCATCAAATGTAAATTAAAGTTTGCTTGAAAGTAATTAATTTTTAATGACATTAATTAAAACTAATTAACAATATTGAATAAATTAAAATCTACTAAACTAAGAAGGCTTGCAATTGAAAGAGAAGACATGGAGGGAAACTAAAAGCTTGAAATTTAAAGAAGTCAAAAGCATTAAATATGAGACAAGACAATTTTACCAAAGAGGAAAAGTTCATGCATCTTTCAAAGCCCAAAAGCTTGTCTATCTAAAAGAGGTAAAAAGCTTAAAATTGAAAACATCCATGGAGTTTTGCAAGAAAAAGAGAACAACAAGCTAAGGAATGAAAAAGGGGAAATTGAAATGCAAATAACAACAATACAAAATCTAAAAACCAACACAACTTCAATAACAACAATCAACAATAACAACACAAGAAGGTAAGGGAAAGAAAACTACCAATTGCATTAAACACCAAAGTTTCAAGTCTTCAAGCAACAAGTACCACAAATGAAGGAGGTGTCACCCACTCCAATACTTGCTTAAGAAAAACTAACTAACTTCTAACTAACAACTAACTAACTAAGCTAAACTAGACTAACTACTAAGCTAGATGAAACTATAGTAAACTAGGGTTCTTGAGCAATGGAAATGGTAAAGGTTTAGAGGAAATGGAACAAGTCCTAATTCCACCAAGGAGAGTCGGATAAGGTTGGAGAGAGCTGGTCCTATATATACAAAAATGCAGGGGCAAAATCGTCAAAACCGGTCAAAATCTTAGAAAATCCTGCGTTGCAGTCGATCGACTAAGGAGCAGTCGATCGATAGGCTGTCGATCGAATAAGGGTTAGTCGATCGACTGCTTCGCCCAAAATTGGCAAACTCACTGCCGAGCAGTCGATCTTGAGAGGTCCAGTCGATCGACTCGATCGTCAGCCGATCGACTGAAAGCCAGTCGATCGACTGGTACGATTGCTCCCGACTCGGTTTTCTCGTTTCCGCTCTAAACGTCCGCCGGCTGTCGCTCCTCGTTCGCGCTGTGTTCCCTTGCTTGTCCATTCCAATCCGAGTCGAGTGAGATGCCTCCAAACGTGCGCGGGATCCGCTTGGTCATCCTACGGCCAAAAGTACGAAAAAGAGTAAAAATATACGAAAAACTACTAAAAACCGCACAAAAGCTATAAAACCCTAAACTAAAAAAATAGGCCAAAACGACTTCTAAAAACCTTAAATGCAAGCAAAACACACGCGAATACGACACAAAAAGGTAACAAAAAGTGTACAAAAAAATACAAATCAACCACCCCACACTTAGAATGATTGCTTGTCCTCAAGCAATACTAATCTAGAATTACAAAACTACCCCCGGGTGATCCTAATCTAATGCACAAAAACCTAATTTGAGGCGTTGTATGCTAAAATTCTCGTTAGCTCGGCTAAAAGGACAACAAAGATGTCTTGACAAAGAAAGTTTAGATCGACTCCCGAAACCTAAAAGTACTAGGTAACCCTCCAAGTCGGTCCCCTCATCCTTGCCCCGGCTAAGGTCTAATCCACGGTCGAACCATTAATCGGCTCCCTTCTAGCCCAAATCGTGTACAACTATCTTTAACAAACAAAATATAAAAAGAAGGAGAAAGAAGAAACGTGCAAGAGTTGCATGTTTTATTACTTAATAACTATAAGGATTTATAACTTATCTTTGTTTATTCATCATCATTTTTTTTCTTTTTGTTTTTTTTTTTGGTACCCAAGGAAATAAGGTACTTAAATATAAGATATATACAAATAGAAATCAACGGCTCTGACCGCTCGTTGCTACTAGCAACTTACAATGTTTTTGATTGAGCACATGGAGCAATTGACGACTCCAAAACGCAAAATAAAAATCCTATAAAGAGTGTTCGACGACGAGGCTAGTTGAGGTACTAGTTCTATATGAGCTCAAGGATAGCACGAAGCTAAAGCCGAATAAAGTTCCCAACGATTCAAATTACCTAAGTACACTAAATTCGATCGAAAATCTAAACTCCCTAACCAAACCATAAAAACCGCGTCACTTCGCCAAGGATCCAAGCAAAAAAAACACACGCTACTCAAATGAACACAAGCAAGCATGCATCAACTTAAAAATCCTAAGGCGAACCCTAACTACCACCCCACACTTAAAACCTAGCAATGTCCTCATTGCATATTAAGCTAGAAAAATAAGGTAAAAAGTGTAATGGAAAAGGAAACGTCTCTACCTCCGAGCTTGTGGTGACGTGGTCGTGCATAAGTCCTCTTCGGGAGTTGAGGCAACCAACCTACAAGAAATAAACCAACGGGGGGTTGCAAAGACAAGTTATATACAAAATGAAAACCTTTTTGGTTTTTGAGATTTCCATTTTTTTTTAATTGGGTTGCCTCCCAATAAACGCTACTTTAACGTCTATAACTCGACGATTTATACAATTAACGCTATCTGGGATCCAAGAAGAGGTGGCGATCATGCCACGCCTTGATGTTCTTGAGTAGACACACCGGGTGACAAAAATCACCAAGTCGGGCACGTCGGGCAAGCCGAAATGTTAAACCAATAAAAGAGCGGGCTTGCTTTGGTGATCGGAAGAGTGAGTAGTCGACCACCCAAACGTGATCGTCCCAATACGGGTTGACGTACTCCTTCGTCTCCCCGGCCGTCATCTCCTCTCTCTTGACTTTAGAAGTAGTCGTAGTCGGGCACGAGAGAGTAGGATCCAACACATCCCCCACTACCTCTTCCACCTCCACTTGGTCAAGTAACAACAAAGCATTGGGTGGCGGCAAAAGAGGCTCGATTAACTCCACATCCTCCAAAACCGGCACAACTTCCTCATCCTCGCCAAAAGTAAGTAAGTTGTTAGAAGAGTTTTAGTGGTGTTGAAATATTTCAACGGGTTCATGGCTTGGTATTATCGGAGATCGATTCAATTGAAGGATTCAATGTATTTCAAGCTTGGAAAATAAAAGGAAAATAAAAATAAAGTGACTAATCTATCTAAACTTTCCTAGGAATTGAAATTGCATGTTGGTAGAATGCCTCGTCGGATGCCTCAATATGTAAATGCAAGCAAGTAATGAAAATAAGCAAGAAAATGCAATGTTTCACCGAGTACAAGCATGCAAGCACAAGGTACAACTATGCATAAAATCCTAAATAATGCAAATTACCAAAAATTGAAAGCATGGATGTAAAGAGCAGTGGAAATTAACAAGAAAGTTCAAAADTTTAAGGAAAATAACAAGCAACAAAGAGTAGATCTAAAATTTAACCTAAAACTATGCATAAAAATAAAATTGCAAATAAAGCATAGCAAAATCTCAAATCAAGACGATCCAAGGGCTGATCTATGATCTAGATGTGTCACTCATCTAGATTCCATATCCAATTCATAAGTTTCATCATGAATTCAAGGTGCTAAGACAAAAATCATAAAATGAAGAACAAAGAATAACATGAAGAACAAGCATCGAATTAAAGCATAAAATATGAAGTTAAAGCATAAAACATGAAATTGAAAGGGAACTTACTTGAATAAGAAATGAAACAAAGCTTGAATGTAATTGCATCAAAAGTAACAATCCAAATGAGTATTTGGATTCTTCTTAGGCTTACAAACCCAAGGCCAAGCATGAAAGTAAATCTAAATCTAGAAAAGAAATTACATCAAAGCTTGAAATTGAATCTAAAACCTAAGAGCGAGAAAAATAGATCTTAAAAACTAGAGAGAGGATTTTTAATCCCCAACCCCATGCTTGGGTTGGCAGAAAATGATAGGTGTCTTACAAAATACAAGAGAGGTTCTATTTATACAAGTTAATTAGGGGTAAATGGGTCAATTGTGCCATATGAGCTTGGATTTCTATATATTGACCAAATCTGACCCAAAATGGTCAAAATAGACCATTTGGGTCGAGTTTGGCTCGATTGGCTCGGCAAATTTGCAAGGTGGATCGACATGGGCCGAGATGGCTCGGCGCTGGGCAGGCTGGCTTGGTCCTCCTCTGCAGATGTCGGCAGGAGCTTGCGGGCATGGCCAAGCGTTCTCGGCAGGCACTGTCAACAGGCGCGCGCAGTTGCGCGCGGGACTCGTTAGGCATGCGCGCAGTCGATCGACTGGCTCGGCAGTCGATCGGCTGCCCTCGACAGGATGGGCATGGACGGCCACTCTCTGAAGCGCAGTCGATCCAGCCCTTGGCAGTCGATCGATAGCGCTCAGCAGTAGATTTGACTGCTGGGCAGTCGATCGACTGCGCTCAGCGTTCTCGGCATCTGGCGCGCGCAGGTCCTCGGCAGGCGTGGGCGCTGTATCTCGGCAGGTGCTCGGCAGGCGTGGGCAGACACTGGGTAACCCAGTGCCATATCACATACCCAGTGTCAGCCATGATATTTCAAATCGAGCCCCGATTTTGCTAAAACTCCAATCGTAAGCCCATACTCGACCATATCCAGACTAGAATACTTCAAAATACCTAATTTAAATATAATTAATTAATTATGATTAAAATAACCATATAAAGTAGAAAATAAAAAAGAAACACGAAAAACAACAAAGTAAGAAAACAAACGAAAAACCTAATAAAACTCGACTCAACAACTACTAAAATCAACATAAAATCTTAATTAAAAATACGAGGAAAAATACAACAATTACATGCAAAATATAGGCTCGACATTCCAAGTGCCGTTGGAGACCCCAAAAGTGACTACCCCTCAATTTCCACTACAACGTCTTCAATAAGCACGAGAGGGGTAACGCCAACCTTCGACCCTTTCTCCTCACCTTCTAACTCCACCTCCTTGCACCCCTCTTTCACAAGACCATCAAAGCTCAAATTGCCATAAACAAAAGTGGGATCCACCACATCAAAGATGGGCATCTCATCAACACAAGGTTGTTTAAGCTCGTCCACATCGTTGGCAATTTGCTCTATTTGAGTCTCTATGCGAGCAAGGCGTTCCACGAGCTCGGCTAAGAGAGAAGTTCGGTAGTTGGGTCATAGACGAATCTTGAAAAAGTGAGGTGTACGGGTCGTTGTTCGGAGTATACGAACTCGAGGTGGGTAGGTCGTAAAAGTCGCAGCTCCAAGAATATGATTCATGAGTTTGGGGAGCATACGAGTCAAAGCTCGGGTAAGAAGAAGGCGGAGCGAGTTGAGCATATGGATCGTCAAAATACGGATCATAAAGACCACGAGTCGGTGCATACGGATCCATGTTCGGGTTATGGGGATGTGTAATCGGTAGAGAATATGAAGGGCTTGGGCCGGGATAATCAGAAGTTTTGGCCCATTCTCGACCGATCGAAGCATACGGGTCATCATATGTCGAGGGGACCCGATAGCTTGGGGGAGTGATGTATGGATTTGGACACTCAGGAGTTTGGATGTAAGGGTTTGGATAATTAGGTGTTTGGATATAAGGGTCGTCGTATGGCAAACTAGCTCGGTAGTTTGCCATCCTCGGCCGGATCAATCGAGCGGTGGAGGCATCCTTTGATCGTCGTGAGTGTGGGCAGACGGCATCGGGCTTCCCGAATGAGTTCCCTGCAAACATGTACTCTCAACAAAATATTACGAGCATCGAAAGTAAAACAACAATTTAAACTAACTACTAACTAAGATAACAAGAGAAATAATTAAAAACATCATTTGCCTTAATATATCCCCGGCAAAGGTGCCAAAATTTGATCGAGGATTTCTTAGCACTCTAAGAAATCGTCTCCGCAATAGTACGAAGTCGATTGTAGAGCGGTAAGCTTTCCCGGGTCGTGTCTCTCGAGGATAAATACAATCGGCGATCGGTGTTTTTACTTACTCTCTTGCTAATCTAAATTACACTAATCTAAACTAAGAAAGCATTAAGTCATTGGTTTAATTTGAGTTTTTTAAAGTTAATCTACTAAACAAGGATTAAAAGTGATTTAAATGAAAACGAGGGTCTAGGGTGTTCGGTTCGTCTCCACGATCAATTGGTTTTTGCCGAGCTCTTAATCCACGATTCGGGGTTATCAATCCCAAATGTCGATCAAGTATTGGGGTCGTCAATCCCAATTCTCAACAAGCTCCGACTAATGGTTCTAAATGAACATAAACCCTAAACCCATAATTTCTAAACGAGTTGCATCAAATGTAAATTAAAGCTTGCTTGAAAGTAATTAATTTTAATGACATTAATTAAAATTAATTAACAACATTTCATAAATTAAAATCTACTAAACTAAGAAGGCTTGCAATTGAAAGAGAAGACATGGAGGGAAACTAAAAGCTTGAAATTTAAAGAAGTCAAAAGCATTAAATATGAGACAAGACAATTTTACCAAAGAGGAAAAGTTCATGCATCTTTCAAAGCCCAAAAGCTTGTCTATCTAAAAGAGGTAAAAAGCTTGAAATTGAAAGCATCCATGGAGTTTTGCAAGAAAAAGAGAACAACAAGTTAGGGAATGAAAAGGGGGAATTGAAATGCAAAGAACAACAACACAAACTAAATCTAAAAACCAACACAACTTCAATAACAACAATCAACAATAACAACACAAGAAGGTAAGGGAAAGAAAACTACCAATTGCATTAAACACCAAAGCTTCAAGTCTTCAAACAACAAGCACCACAAATGAAGGAGGTGTCACCCACTCCAACACTTGCTTAAGAACAACTAACTAACTTCTAACTAACAACTAACTAACTAAGCTAAACTAGACTAACTACTAAGCTAGATGAAACTATACTAAACTAGGGTTCTTGAGCAATGGAAATGGTAAAGGCTTGGAGGAAATGGAACAAGTCCTAATTCCACCAAGGAGAGTTGGATAAGGTTGGAGAGAGCTGGTCCTATATATACAAAAATGCAGGGGCAAAATCATCAAAACGGGTCAAAATCTAAGAAAATTCTGCGTTGCAGTCGATCGATAGATAGTTGATCGAGTAAGGGTCAGTCCATCGACTGCTTCGCCTAAAACTGGAAAACTCACTGCCGAGCAGTCGATCGACTGGTACGGCTGCTCCCGGCTCGGTTTTCTCGTTTCCGCTCTAAATGTCCGCCGATTGTTGCTCCTCGTTCGCGCTGTGTTCCCTTGCTTGTCCGTTTCAATCCGAGTCGAGTGGGATGCCTCCAAACATGCACGGGATCCTCTTGGTCATCCTATGACCAAAAGTACGAAAAAGAGTAAAAATATACGAAAAACTACTAAAAACCGCACAAAAGCTATAAAACCCTAAAACTAACAAAATAGGTCAAAACGACTTCTAAAACCCGTAAATGCAAGAAAAATACATGCGAATACGATACAAAAAGGTAACAAAAAAGTGTACAAAAAAGTACAAATCACCGACATCAAAAGACCATCACTTATTGGTGGCACTTATATAAAGAAGCGTAACCCAGTCGCAAAGTATTGGTGGCGTTTCCTTAGTGAACGCCACCCATTTTTTAGAGTCGATTTTAAATACAACCGCCTCTTTTACTATTATTGGTGTCGGTTGGCAGTCAATAAGCGCCACCCGGATGAAATTTTTTATTTTTTTTATTTCTATGTGGCGGTTCATTGCTAATAAGCACCACCTTTGCACATTTTGCAGCGGTTCGTCTTTGAAGCATCACTTATGAAGCGACTCTAATTTATTTTTTTTCCACTAGTTAACTATATCCTAAATTGACTTCTTTCTCTCCCTGCATATGCATTTCCTCCTCCTTTGGTCATTGCAGATCTAGTTCTCCCAACTTTATTTCTAGATCTACCTTCTTCTCTTCTAAAATCCCCTTTTGCTATCATCGCATTCGTATCATGTGGATCAAAAGGATTATTCATAGTCGATTTTTTTCTTTCAACTTTTAAAATCATGTAATAAGATTTATTAACCATAGGCAAGCATATAGTAAGTGGGATATGATTTATTGCATTGAATTGATATCCATGACATATATATTGGTTGCTTTTCTAGCTCTACATACACATCTAGACATCAATATTAAACATGTGTATTCCTCCCACGGGCCCTTAAGTCTTGTGTAATGTGTGGTAATAGAAGAAGCACCTTGTAAGAAAATAACAATATATGTCAACAATTGATATCTCAGAGGTCCATTGCATTCACCATAGCATTCCACCAATTCATCCCAAAGTTTCTTCGCATATCTAACATATATGAAAGCTTCAACAATTTCCTCCGAGATGGATTAATTAGCCTGGAATCACCATGAGTTTGCCTTTCTGATACTGTTCGTACTCTTCTAAATTCAGATTTGGAACTTTGATCATGCCATTTATGAACCATAGTTTCAATTTTGCTCCGAGCGGTAGCTTCATAACTCATCTCCAATGTAGACAGTTTGTGCCAGTGAGTTGATTTGACACGAGCACCATTCTAGGATGATCTGATACATCTAAAGACAGTGGACCTGAATCGCACAAATAATGTTGATATCTAGAAATTTCTTCTTTATTTTTATTGTTTTCTTCTCTAATTTGAACATGCCATCCTTCATTGTTCAATGCATCTTGATTAGATCGTCCCACGCCATTATTGTATGCCATCGTACTCACCATTACTCTGGTACCAGGTAAAGCTAATAGATATCTCACATAAAGTATGTACTTAGTTTGCAATTCTCATTAATGAACAAAGTAATTTTACAAACCCTTATATACATTGTCATACACGCCGAGATCTAAAAGAATGAATAATCAAATGACACCTGGACTAAACAAGCCGAGAGCTAAAAGTAAAAAATCCTTAAAAATAAAATATGTTAATAGAAGTTCAATGCCCAATTAAAAATCCTACAAAAATACAATATTGATGTAGATGGAGAAGAAATGGCACCAGAGGTGAGGAGTTCATTTCACACCAATGAGACCCTAACTGGAAGTTGCGACTATCGGCATAATTTGGAACACAATTAATACGCTCAACGCTTCAACAACAATGATGGAGAGAACTAGTGTACAATAGCGAGGCTATACAAGGTGGTTGTATCAATGGAGAAAATCTCTCTCTCTCTCTCTCTCTCTCTCTCTCTGCGTGGCTACGACATTTCAGCAATTTAGATTATTTCTTTGGTCTTAAATTGGTTCAAAGACTTAGGCGGAACAGGGTTGTCGTGGTTGATGGAAATGAAAAACAAATGATAAAATTCACCCTGTGTATATATTCAGCGTGCCACATTAGAAAGACAAGGGAAAGATCTTGTCTATCCACATAATTAAATCTAAAGGCTAGAAAAGATGAACGTAATTATTTCTCTTTCTCTCTCTCTCTCCCACTCTCTCTCAATCAATCAATCTATCTGTAGAATTTGAAGGTCTATGGATATAAGAATAATTCTCAGATTCACGATGTTGTTAATCAATGTTACCAACATCAGTTAACAACATTGACCAGAGTAAATTAAATTTATGCAGCGAAAATTAAAATACGAGAACATGATTAAACAAATTCAGTTCACAAGTAAAAGTACTTGTGAACTTGGGTGTACAAACCCGAAAACTATATTACTTTCTTTTTAAATTCAATACAAAATATAAAGTAATATATGATAACTAAATATCAAGAAACTTGATACTAAATACTTGTTGCTGGAATGGCAAGATCTTCTTTGTCGGTCACGCAACTTCAAAAATCTTGTTTATCACGAACGTTGGCTCCAAGTAGATATCACTTCTTCGTGTTCTTCTTCTTTTCGTCGTGCGTCGTGTGTTCCTTGCGTCTTGCGTCAATCTCCTCGCAATAATCCGTGCGTCAAAAGTAGTATTAGGAGTTCCCGTGTCTTAAATAGACAACCTAGAATCCTAAACTTGGTAAAATCATAAAAACAAATCATAAACACAATCTAAGAATAATTAAAGTCTTGTACATAAACTAGGAAACATAATATTGTCCTAAATCTAGTTTCCTAACTTATTTTGTGCCCAAGAAAGGCAAATAATAAAATAGGAATTATTGCAAAGAATAAATTCCTCAACACTATCTATCTATCTATCTATCTATATAAATATATAAATATATATATATATATATATATATATGTGTGTGTGTGTGTGTGTGTGTGTGTGTGTGAAATTTTAATTAATTATTGTGTGAATGATCTTTCTACCCCTAAACCCTAAATGTTAGGTAGTTTTGTAATAATTCTATATTACGTTTTATAATTCAAAGGAAAAATAGAAATGAGGTTATGAATGAATGAAAGTATAGGGCTCCAATCTTTTTAGGATTTTAGGCCAAATTAAAGAATCATTTGACAGACAAGAACTTTATAACTAATAATAAATCTCATTTATATTGTACAACTATTATTAGATATTCTAAATAGTGGTGTTGTTGGTTTTTAAATGAGGAGTTTCATGTTCAAGTATTGTTGATAACAAATTATTTTTTTAGTTTTGTATATTTACTGAATTTACTAATTCTAATATTTTTTTAACATAAAAAATCGATACTTTAATATACGGAACCAACATTTTCACTGTCATGAAACCTTTACTTCATAATTAAAAAAAATCAAATACTATTCAATTTATAAAATGGTAATTCACAATAGGGAAATCAATATATTTCATCAAGAAACTTAATATTGCTCGATAAATTATTTGACAATCTTTTGTAGAAAACTCATTTTTCACAATTAAAAAACCATTACTTTCGAGTACAAAAAACTAATACATCACTATACCAAGTCGGATGGATTGATATTCAATAAAGCAATTCATATTTCACAATCTAAAAACCAATATTTCAAAGTACAAAGACTAATACATCTTAGTAGCGGGTTAGATGACCTAGCGAGTTATGACTCGTCAAGCTAACCTGACACAAGTGTTTGTTGAAAGGGGAAGGTCATTGTTCTTTGAGTGTGAATGCATATACACGCTTGTTGATTTAAATACGTTTGATACATATAAGACGAGACAACTTTTATCTCTCTTATAGATTATTTTATCTAGATATTTCAATTTATTGCCAATTTTATTAGGTGTTAATTGGGAAAGGTTCAATATTGATCAATTTGGAATTTATCATGTATAATATTATAATTAGATTACGATGTAGTTCTATTTCCTTATATAAGAAGTATATATTCATTAGAACTCTAAGATATTATCTTTTCTTTTACTAATGATATATACTTGCAATATATTGTGTATATCATCTTTCCTTCTAATTACAAGTCTCTTTTATAAGCAATAAATGCTATATAAAGTGGATTTATTTCTCACAACACTCGCCATGACTCAAAAAGAAAAGATCAAGAGTTGAGAGATGAGAACGTTTATTCAAAATACAGATTTATGTATATTGCCAGATGTGACTGCAAATGTTATTCATATTTGAGATAACATCTTGATGTTTCGATTTGTTTTTCTTCCATATATTATTTTTCTTAAGATACAATCTTATAATTGCGATTCTTAGTCTTGGAAGAGTACGTAATAATTTTGATCTTATTTACTCTTTAGGATTTTTTGTTTTAACTTTACTGAGAAGATTATAAATCTTTTTAATCATTTAAATGAAAGTTTAGTAGTATGGATCTTTTTGCACTGTTGGACCGATTATAAGAATATAGTTTATTATTTTAGTAATTTTTTTAATACGTTGTGTTTTTATTTTTCACTGCTTATTAGTTACACTATGCATAACACACATGTATTTTATTGTTTAAATTGTCAATTCGAGACCTACAATTCTTTTATTTCAATAAAAATTTGAATGTTACAAAACACAGAAATTTGACTCATGGAAGTAAAATGTGAGAAGGTGATAATATTGTAATTTTCGCGCATAAGATGATTCTCTAGCGATTTTTGTGTTTGGGCCATAACTCTCACATAAGAAGTCCATTTAAGGTAATTCAAGAGGCCACAACACATATAAAGACAACTAATCCCTATTCGGTCATTTTGAGGGTCGAAAATCTATTTTTCAAGACAACATGCAACATGAACTGACACCCGAGCTGTACTAAGGTGTGATAGTCAGGTGTAGCAAAATAATACTTAAAAAAATATGGATTTAGGTTTAAAGTACTTAGGAGGGTTTCTATAAATATCCATTCTTCCTCACATAAAAATATCACGTAATATATCATTCAAGGGGGCTAGAGGCCGAGTTTGGAGGGCAAGAACTATAGAGAATGAGCCTGAGGAGTGAGGCGAAGGAGATGAATACCATTCATCGATCCATCCATGAGAAGAGACGATGGAGTCCTAACTAAATAATTTGATTAGAAACAACTTTATCTATCTTTTTGCAATTTACATTTAGTTTGAACATGTGTTATTTGTTATTTTCAATGTATTTTGCTACAACCATGTCTGGCTAGATCCTTTGATTTTTGATATTGGAGTAGATTGATGACGCTTGTTCTATGATATTAAAGTATTTTGCTAGTTGATATTTATTATTGCACCTATTTGAGTATCTTGTTTTAAATTCATGTCTTAACAAGTAACTGATGTTTCTATATGTTTTGCAATATCATCTTGAAACGAGAGCGAGTAGAACACATTAGGCTTATGGATATTTGACATAGATAGTCGCATAAGTACTGAGAGAATGTGAGATTGTCTGTGAAATATTTAATCTTTAAATCATTTTTTTTTAATTACATGATACTCTACCGAGAGGTTGATAATGGGTAATTGAGTCTACAATTCTGAAGATCTCGAGCGAGGATGTTAGATGACTTTTATGATTGCTTTATAGGGTAACCATCAAATAACGTTATTTATCATAAATCTAAGAGTTTTCAATCAAAGTTATTGTCTTAGAACCATTCCCATCTCTCGTTTATCTCCTTGTGTACCTGGTTAATTTTATGTTATAAATATTTAGTTTTCAACTATGTGATCAATGTCATATAATAAGCTTTTTTCTACGGCTAAAGAGGAATTACTTTGACTCTCGTACACAAAATACAAAATCTACACTTGCAACTTAAAATGTTAAGTCATTAATTTAGGTTAAGGATTTTCAGTTCATTGACTTTGTGGATGAATGTCATCCAGGATGTCATCACATCTAGGACAGTATTTTTCATCAGCTCTATTATTTCAATTTCGTCTATTATAAGTCTTTCCTTTTATCATATTATTGTCATGAAATTTAGGACATGCATCACTTAGTGATATTGGTTCCTTATTGAAACTTGGCTCTCGTATAAAAGTAAAGATGTGAATTCTTCTATGATTGAAAGATTTTGTACAATGTTTTAGAAAAATATGTTATATTCTAAATAATCCTCCCTTTTGTTTTAATCCGGCGGTCTAGTCTCCATAAATAAGACTTAACCCTATTACAATTAACTAATAATAATTATTTTATAATATAATAAAGTATAACTAACTTCTGAAAAATCATTTGAAAACAAATATTATAAAATAAAAATTACTAAGAGATACAAAATGTATTTAAAAAATGAGGTGTCAGGTCATTAAACTAATTGAGATTTATTGTAGACAAAATATAAAATATTATAATATATTACAATATAAATATAAAAACTTGAATTAGAAAATATTATATAATAAACTATTAAACTCATATAATTTTTAATCAATTCTAAAAATAAAAGATACGCTTATAAAATATTATAGAAAACATTGTAAGTCATAAAATTCATTGGATTATATTAGATTATGAAGTTTATTGTTAAATATTCAAAAAGTTTTATTCTTTTGTTTGTCAAAATATTATATTTTTGATATAATTTAGATTTTTGATTGTACTTATATTTACATCTTCAGTTACTTTTATCATACTTATTTTATGAATTATAATTATTAATTTTAAAAATATTTTCTTAATATACATTCCATACATCGCAAGAGAGGATTACTAATAATACAAATAATAAAATAAAATTATTATTTGATTGCACAAATGTTATTACATAATCCAAATAATTGAAATCTCTTAAATTTCAGCAGTCAGTTGCTGGAAAGTCACCGGTGGCGGGGAGTGCACAGGTAGAGGCGGGCGGGAGGAGTGGTGGTGGGGGAAGAGAGTTGAAAAGGTATAATAATTTGTGTTTGAGATTTAAATATTATAAGAATTAGTTGTTGGGATTTTGCATAAGTAAGGGAAAATACTACGGTCCATTTATCATTTTTAATGGTATCATGCCTTAAACTACATATACATAGATTTGTGCCACCTCATATAATTAGGATAGATATTTATAAACAATTATTTTTTTATTAGGTCTTAAACTGTTATAACACGTCACATTTACAAAGGTTTTTTTCTTTTTCTTTTTCTTTTACTTTTTTTTTACGAGGAAAATCCTATCCAATTTTCCTTGTACCTTTATTTTTTTTTTATAAAAATCCTAAAAAACTCATTTCCTACCTTTTCTAAGACTTTTTTTCTTTTGAAAAATCCTGTTTTTCATGATCGTAGCAAGCACATTGACACAAGATTTCACTATATTAGAGAATGCATTGCTAAAAAAGATGTTCAAATTAAGTTCGTGAAATCCGAAGACCAAGTGGCGGACATTTTCACGAAGCCCCTGAAACGCGAAACTTTTGAGAAGTTGAGGCACAAACTTG
>BMAC01000880.1:23668-48628 GCA_014905375.1 Phtheirospermum japonicum | reverse complement strand
AATTCGTTTCTTGAGAATTACTTTAAAACAAAAGAAAAAATATTGAGCATATAAAATATTTCTTAAATAAATTTATAATTGGTTAATAGAAAAGGAATTACACACTATAATAAGTGAAAAAAAAAATTAGGAATGCGAGAGAATCAAGCTTAAGGGGGGATGTTGAAAGTTAAATAATATAAGCTAGATTCATAAATGGATGTGACTTTTGATATAGTATCCATTCATGAACATGTGTGTCCTTTCATATTTTGTGCCTTTACATGATTAGTTGTGTCTTTTCATTTTAGTCCTATAAATAGCCATGTAAWTTYWCATTTGTAAGTATGAGTTTTGTATGAGTTGTTTAAGAGAGTTCATTATTAAATTGTGTGTTAATAAATAAGAGTGTTTATATTTTTTCCGCTACAATTTATTTTGAGCCCACATTTTCCAACAGCGGAGACCCCGGCAGCCGGTTCATTTAATATCTACCAACCCCTGCTTCCCGTATCTACCCCGACTACAAAGAAATTCTCAAAAAATAGGCCATTATTTCACACAGCAGGGTTTGTTTTTTCCTTACCGAATGTCAACTTTACCGGAACCTACCCGCAGCCATTATCTCTCGTTAGAGATGCGACGGGCTGCTCCTCGAAATATCTTACTGGTACTAACCCGCAGCCTTCCCAGCCCTAGCCTACCTCCAACAGTCATCCGGGTGGGCCTAGCCCGGCCATGCAGCCCGCTCTTTTCGGTTTGAATCCGCAGCCGTCGTCTCTCTCTAACGCAGCGGCGGGCTGTCCCTTGGGAATCCCAACTCCACCACTCAAAACGGTGAGTTTTACTGAGTTACTATTGAAGAAAAGCTATACCAAAATCGTGTTTCGGAGTTACGAGGATATCTTATTGACCGTTTACTTCAACTAAGGGGTCAAAGCCTCTCACGCTTGAGGAAATTGAAACCTCATTGAAAGCACTTGGAGCATCGCCGGTCTTTGGAGATTTATCCCCTTAGATAAAGCATATTTCAGCATATTGTTTTCTATGACTGACGATAGAGAACGTGCATTTGTAAAGACTTCTTGGAAGATTGGTCCTAACTCCTTTTGACTTTTCCCATGGACCCCGGATTTTAATCCCTATAAGGTCCCCTCGACGTTGTCCCAGGTTTGGATTTGTATCTATGAACTGCCGATTAAATATTGGGATTGTTCTTTTATTCTTAATATTGCTAGAGTAGTAAGCACCCCTTTGCAAATTGATGAACGTTCAATGAACGGTTCTGTTGACCATTTTGTTCGTATTTTGGTTGAATTAAATCTTGACATTACTTTGCATGAGACTGTTATGATTGAGCGTGAATGTTATTATGGGTATATTTCCATAGGTTACGAGAACTTTCCAAACTTTTGTTCTTATGTAAACCTGTTGGGGACCACGTTGGATCTTGCCCCTCCTCTAAATCATGTGTTTTTCAGCACATTAGTCATGACGATTGGCAAATGGTTAATTCTAAAAGATCTCATCGACGTTCTGACTCTATTGATTGTCAAGGTCGTCAACATAATTCCTTAAAACATCCGATCATATTGACACTTCTTTGATGACTTCTAACGCTTTTAACGTGTTACAGTCTGAGGTCTGCATGGGGTCTCCACCACTCCTACATCGGAGCCTCCTTCGAGGTCCGAACCTATTTCTCCCATTCCCAAGAATCTTGATCCTAAATCCACTTTTTCTCATGTTACTTTGTTCGTTTTGGTTGGGAAGGATCACTCTGGTTCTCTCCCCTAGACTTTGCTACCCACTGCAATTGGTAGCTTCCTTGCCAGAGGCATCGTGCGTAGCACTCCGGCCGCGCACTCATGCCTGGCTCTGCCCATTGGAGATAACACTTCGCTAATCCAACTACTACGGTCATGAACGATCGTACGCTCACTCTCTATGACCCTCTCACTGCATCTAAATCCCTACTTCAAAGTTGCACGGACAAGGTCTGAGCGAGTCATCTCTCTCACGAGTTTACACTTGATGAGCATGGGTCCTCTATTTTACATAAGCTTATGTCCACGACTGCCAGTATACGGTAGTTTGACCTTGAAGGCACCGATGCTAACTTGACGACTTTTGAAAGAGTTCTCTCAGATAGATAATATAGATAAGAGGAATCGTAATCCCTCCCCCTCCACGTCTGATTAATGTATTGTCTCTTTTGGAATATCCAGGAGATTGGGAACTCTGCTTCTCGCTTAATCCTCAAGGAACTTTCTTGGGTTCACTACCCTAATTTCCTTTGCTATTACAGAACCTATGGTTCCTTTCTCTAGCATCCATGCCTCATTTCGGCGATCCCTTGGTCTCACTCTTGTTGTTGAAAAGATTTGCAGCAATGGGTCCTGGATATTTGGATTTTCACGAGATTTATTGTTACCTCTACTACAACTCTTTTCTCTTCGGATCAAGTTATCCTCCTCCGGGCCACTTTCGGGGATCTCGTTTTTCACCTCGCTTTTAATAATGCTCATACTGCTTCGTCGGATCGCACTTTTTTTAGGGATGTCTTGAGCCATCCCCTATCTCACCTTCTACATATTGGGGACTTCAACGCAAATTTGGGTGCCCACGATCGTCTTGGGGGCAACCCTCCCCAATACTTTTGTCTGTGTTGATTTTCGAAGCTTCTTGGATGTTGGTGGTTTTTTGCAAGTTTCCACTAGTGGCGATTTTTTCACTAGAATTAGTCGTTGTCATTTTAAGTTCTAGTATGACTGTTTGGATCGTGTGGCCCATTCTACTGATCTTCCCCTCGCGTGTGGGCGGATCTCCAGCCTTCTTCTTCCACACTCTCGCTCTGATCACCACCCCATCCTCATCGAGTGTTCTAGAGATTTGGATACCATTTTGGGTCCTCAGATTTTCCATTTTCAAAACTTTTGGACTTCTCATAATGTCTTCCATAACCTTGTCACCACTTCTTGGACTCTCCCCTTCCATGCTACTAATCCCCTTTTCCTCCTCATGGATAAGTTGAGATACCTTCGAGGGGCTCTTAGAGAGTGGAACGCTCAGACCATGGGTAATGTTCATCATCGGGTGGAGGTGGTTCATCGGAGTTAATGGATTTACAGTCTCGATGCTTGGATACGGGGTATTCTGAGGTCGACATAGAGGCTGAGATTACCCTCCAGGTCCATTCTTCTTCGCATCTTGATACTCAGGCTAGTGCTCTTCATCAGAAGAGCCGCGCCGAGTGGCTCACTGATGGCAATCGCAACTCAGCTTTCTTCCACCGCAGTATTAAGACTAGGGTCATGAAATCTTACATTGGATCTCTTTTGATCAATGGAGTGGTCTCCACTCTAATGCGATTAAGAGTAAGATCATTTCTTTCTTCTCGAGTCTTTTGTCCACTAATCACCCTCTTCTGACCCCTGGCTGGATTGATGAGTTCCTGCATTCTTTCATTGACTCTCAGTCAAACATGTTCTTTTCTGTTATCCCGAACTCTACTGAGATTCCTGAGGCTATTTTTGCTCTCGCCCCCAATAGTGCTCCTTGTCTTGATGGCTTTCATGGTCACTTCTTTCGAGAGTGTTGGGATATCATTGGACAAGATGTTTATTCGGCAGTTCGCCACTTCTTCGATTCCTCCTCACTCCCTACTGGTTTAAATTCCAGCTTCATGATCCTCATCCGAAAGTCAAAGGGGCGATTCGGGTGGAAGATTTCTGCCCAATCGCTCTTAGTAACTTTTCCTTTAAAATCATTACTAAGATAATGGCTACCAGTCTTGATACTGTCATTTGTAATATGATTTCGGATTCCCAGTTTGGTTTTATTCCGGGAAAACATATTCATGATTGTGTCGTGGTTGCTTCTGAGGCTTTTAACTGCCTTAACTCCCGGACCTTTGGCACTAACATGATCATGAAGATCGACATTTGCAAAGCCTTTGATACCCTGGATTAGGGCT
This sequence comes from Phtheirospermum japonicum, assembly GCA_014905375.1. Lineage (NCBI taxonomy): Eukaryota > Viridiplantae > Streptophyta > Magnoliopsida > Lamiales > Orobanchaceae > Phtheirospermum > Phtheirospermum japonicum. The sequence continues at coordinate 44,673 of BMAC01000880.1, read as the reverse complement.
TTCTGATTGCTATTTTATGCCGCTTTGGTTTTTTCGCTATCTTCATTGGGTGGGTTGAGACCATTCTTCAGTCGGCTTGTATTTTGGTGCTCTTCAATGGTAGCCCCGCTGGCTAATTTAATTTCACCAAGGGTGTTCGTCACGGTGACCCTCTTTCTCCTTTTTTTTTTGCATTGTGGAGGACGTCCTTGCGCGTGCCCTCTTTTCCGCTGCAGACTGTGGTACGATCTCTATGTTTTGTGCCGACCGCTCTCTCTGCTTCCCGATCTGCCTTCTTTACACCGTTGATATTCTTGTTATTAGCCATGCTTCGAAACCTAATACTCGGGTTATCTTGGACATCTTCCATCATTACGGGGATTTTCCGGACAAGTTCTTGACCCGGAGAAATCTAAGATCAACTTTGGTTCCATGGTTACCCCTGCAGTTATCAGACGTATCTGTCAAGTCTCCAGTTTCTCTTTGGGTTCACTACCCGCTTCCTATCTCGGTGTTCCGATGTTTCATGGAAGCCCTCGTACTTCTCATCTTTGCCCTATCCTCGATAAGACTCTGGCTAAATTTGGGCTTTGGAAGGGCTCATGACTGTCTTTGGCAGGTCGTATCTGCCTAGTTAACTCGGTCATTACTAGCACCACGGTGCACTCTATGCTCAACCTCAAATGGCCGACTTCGCTTCTTCTCAATCTTGAGACAGTTATCTGTAATTTCATCTGGTCTGACGATATTTCTAAGCATAAGCATTGCACCATTAATCGGGCTCGTTGTTGTGCCCCCCGTGAGGAAGGTGGCCTTGGTATCCATTCGGTCATCATGGCCAACTCTCCATTTCTCTTCAAATTTGCTAATAACTTGCTTAATAAGGACATTATGGCATTTCGTCTTCTCCGTACGCGATTCATTAAGACGAATAGTTATCCCCGTGCTCATGTCCCTTCCTCTATTCGGGGAGGCATTATGGGCCATGTTACTAGCATTTTGGAGAATTATCGGTGGCTTCTTGGCAGTGACTCTAGGGTTAGCTTTTGGTGGGATATTTGGTTCAATTACTCCATTGTTACCCGCATTAGCATTCCTGAGATTCTTAAGCCTTGCTTTTCGCAGACCATCGCTAATTACTTCTTTTCAGGGGTTTGGCACCTCACTGACATTTTCCTCACCACTTTTACTGACATTGTCATTGACATCTTTCAATTTTCCATTGTCCCTCACATCAAGGATAAGCGTTTTTGGTCTATCTCTTATAAAGGGGATATCTCGGCTAAGATTGCGTACGACCATCTTCGTCATAAATTTCTTAAGGTCTATTCGGGCAGTTGGATTTAGTCCTATCACATTTTGCTCGATGCTCTATCACAGTTTGGAAGGTGATTTTTAATCATCTTGGAGTCTTTAACGTGATTTGCAGATGAGAGTTCATTGGTCCTTTTTGCTGCTTCTGCTTTGCGAGCTCTGAATCGATTGACCATATTCTCACGGATTGTCATTTCGCTCATCCCTTTGGGGATAGATTGAGGATACTTTTGATATCCGATTATCCCCTTCGGGTGGTTTTTCTAAGCTTTTTATTTTTGCTATTGACTGTCGTTTTAGTGCACAGGTACTCTTATTGTGGAAGGTTGCTTTCATCTCTCGACGATTTGGCATCTTCATTGCAACTACATTCACAATGGAGTTCATCATTTTACTACGGCGGCTCTAATTCTCATTCGTTCATTTATATTGGATTTCTCTTATTTGGATCATGGCACGATGTGTAATACTGTCTCTGACTTGATTTATTTGCACAAATTAGGTGTGTGTAGTAGTCCCACACCTCCGCCCACCCTCTCCCCTGTGATCTGGTTGCCCCCTTCTCCTAGCTGTGTGAAAGTGATACGACTGGCAGTGTTATGGGCTGCCCCGGTGATTGCGTCTCGGCGGGCATTTTCTGCATGTGTCGAGACTTTGTGAAATGTGGTTTCTCGAGATCGTTTGGTCAAGGATTCGCCTTCGAGGCAGAGGTGGAGGCTGCGGTGATAGCGATTGAGGAAGTTGATCTTAGAGGCTGGAGTAGGATTTGGTTGGAATTCGACTCTACTTATGTGGTGAACCTTTTTGTGAAGCGCTGTCTTGATGTCCCTTGGCGAGTCTTGGCACGATGGCATCGGGCACTCTTCCTCACTTCCTCGATTGATTTCATGGTTTCGCATATTTTTCGAGAAGGTAATCGCATTGCTGATGCGCTTTCCAAATCCGATTCTCCTCGTTACGACTAGTTTACGTCGCCTCCGACGTCTCTCTTGGATTTGGTGAACGATGATATTTTAGGACTATCGGTGTTTCGTTCATCAGTGACTACTCGGGTGGTAGCTTGCTCTCGGCCCGGTTGAGGAACTTGTTAGTGCTACTTTATGGATCACGACTGGCTTATTGCAGCTTGATTTTATTTTTGGCCATGTTGTGGACTTTTGCTTTTTTTGTCGCTTTGGTCCTTTCCTTTAACTACTGGCATGGGGAGGGTACTCTTTCCTCTACGAGGGTTTCTCCCACAAGGGTGGATTTACATCGGGAGGTTTAATGAGACCTGAACAGATGCCTTTAGTCAAGGAACAGGCGTCATGATCTTTGTATTTATTGACTTTTTTCTCCTCTTTTAATAAAATTCGTAATTTAATAAAAAAAGGTGGAAAAAATAATAACATTTCATTTAAGAATCAAGTTATTAATAACTCAAATTTATTAATTTCTATTTTATTTTCACTTATAATAATAATAATAATAATAATAATAAAAGTACGAGGAAAAGTAGGATTCATTTTTTTTTAAAAAAAAGCCTATGAAAGTGTGACGTGTTATAGCAGTTTACGACGTAACTAGGAAATGATATAGTGCATAAATATCTATCCTAATTATATGAGGTGGTACAATTCTATTGAATATGTAGTTGGGGGCATGGTATCCTTAAAAAAGATAAATGCACCATAGCATTCCGTAATCTAATAGGGTAGTGATGCAATTACAATATGCGGTAGGTTAATATTTAATTATTTATTTTTAAGTTTTGATATTTTAATTTTGAATTAAATAACTATTCTATTTTAATTAAAAATTATATTAGCAAAAGACGTATATATTAGACTATTACGTAATATTATAATTAACTTTTTAAAAATGAATATTGTCAAATGAACATACGTCATATTCTATAACTTATTGTTAGCAAGCAAACAAGAGTTGTGCACAATGTGCAGAAGAGCTCGGGCTCAGGTCTGGATGACCAGCCCTGGCAAGCAGGAAAGATGAAGGAGAGCTTAGGTCTAGATGATTAGTCCTGGCAAACAGGCAAGGTGAAGAAGAGCTCTGGTCTGGATGACCTGTCCTGACAAGCAGGCAAGATGAAGAAGAGCTCAGGTCTGGATGACCAGGTCTGGAAAGCACCCATGAACACTGAATCAGTACTCCATGCAGTTGCGTAAAATGTGTTGTACAAAATGACAAAACACCAATTTTGAATTGAGCAATTTTTGTACCTGTCTAGTACAACCCATTTCCTTATTTCATGGATCTAGGGTTATTCAAATTTGTAGAGTATCTAGAATGATCTATAGGTTCTATATAAGGAGAACAAATCATTTGTAAACAATCATCCAGAAACATATTGAAATATTTAATATCTTGTTCTTCTTTTTATACTCTTTCTAGCTCAAACATGACTAAGCATGAATTTCTTCATGGTATCAAAGCTCCGGGTTAACTCCCGGACTCTGGATAAATTAAACCCACTTTTCTTCCCTTGTTTCAACAAATGGCCTCCACACCCACAACTCCTACCTCTCACTCCACTCACTCATCCGTAGAACAAAATGCAATCATTTATCGCCAAGGCCAGCTCATTAGCATCAAGCTAAATGACTCTAACTTCCTCATATGGAAACAACAGATCATGACGACCATAAATGACTATGGTCTTGAAGCTTATTTAACCAAATATTGCACCTTTTTGCCCACTGGTCCAGAATTTCCACTCTGGAAATGTCACGATCTGCTTATAGCTTTTTGGCTCCTTTCATCTCTCACTGAAAATCTTCTTGTTGCCACGGTTGGCCTTATCTCTTCAAAACAAATATGGGAATGCTTGGAAAACAGCTTTGCAAGCTAGTCAAGAGCAAAGATCATGCAGTATAAACTGCAGCTTCAAACCATTAAGAAAGGAGCTATGAACATGAGAGAATATCTCAACAAGATCAAGGCTTGTTGTGATATGCTGGCCACAACAGGAGAAAAGATCGTTGAGCAAAGTCAGATCATTTATGTAATTTCTGGATTGGGAGCTGAATATAACCCAGTTATGGTCAGTATCACATCAAGATTGGAGCCCTATACTCTGATGGAGGTTCACTCTTTGCTACTCAGCTTCGAGGCCAGGCTTGAGAGTTTTGAAGACACTATATCTCAAATCAACTCAGATGGTTCAACACCTAATGCTAGTTCCATCACTCAAGACCAACCCTCAAGGAGAGGAGGCTACAACCAGAATTTCAGAGGAAGGGGAAATTTCAGAGGCAGGAGCTCAAGAAATGGAGGCAGAGAAAGAGGGGGAAGAAGTCAGACCTGGAAACCTAGATGCCAAATCTGTTTCATCTCAGGACACACTGCTGATAAGTGTTTTCATAAGCAAAACATGAACTTTACTCCAGCAATAATCAGTTCCATCAACCTCAATCTTCAAGCAACAACTATTTTCGCCAGTTTGGAAAGCACTCAGCAAATGTTGTCAGTAGCACTTCAGAAATTAATCCAGAGTCTTGCTGGTTTCCAGACTCAGGAGCTACCAACCATTTGACTTATGATTTCAACAACTTGAGCATGGCAAGTGAGTATCAAGGATCAGAAAAGGTTAACATGGGCAATGGATCAGGTTTGCACATCCTACATACTAGTGATTAAATAGTTAAAAGTCTTATTACCAATGATCATACTTTCAACCTTAGAAACTTGCTTCATGTGCCAGATATTACCAAAAATCTAATCAGTGTCTCTTAGTTTGCTAAGGACAATAAGGTTTTCTTTGAATTTCATCCTTGTTTCTGTTTGGTGAAGGATCGGGACACAGGAATGGTTCTACTCAAGGGGACTATTGAGAATGGCCTTTACAAGTTTAACATCACCACTGTTCAAACATCAAACAAGATGTGGTCTATGCAACTTCCCATTTCAATAAATTCCAGTCAGCTCAGTAATAAACTTGATTTGAGTCTATGGCATTGCAGACTTGGACATGCCTCATTAGATATTGTCGGAAAAGCTCTTTTGAGTTGTAATGTTCCTTTCCATGATAATAAATCAAATTTCATTTGTGCATCTTGTATAAAATCTAAAAGACATCAGTTACCCTACAATCATTTGATTTTGTTCACTATGGCATTTTAGATCTTATCCACACTGATTTGTGGGGACCCTCTCCAATAAAATTCAATAATGGTCATAATTATTATGTAAGTTTTATAGATCATAAGATGAGATACACTTGGTTATATCTACTCAAGCTAAAGTTTGACACTCATAATGCTTTTGCCCATTTCAAGAATCTTGTAGAAAACCAGTTTAATAGGAAAATCAAAGCCATTCAATCAGATGGTGGGACTGAGTTCAAAACCTTGTATAAATTCTTCTCTGAAAATGGAATTCATCACAGGATCTCCTGCCCTTACACCCCATAGCAAAATGGACTTGCTGAAAAAAAACATAGGCACATTCTTAAAACAACTCTCTCCTTGCTAGCTCACTCTCATGTTCCACATCCCTATTGAGATGATGCTGTTGTTTCTGCAGTTTTCCTGATCAATAGACTACAATCAAAGATCTTAAATTTCCAAACACCCACAGAAGCTCTCACTAGTTTGAAACCAGATTATAATACTTTGAAAAAATTTAGATGCTTATGTTTTCCTCACCTGAGACCAATGAACAAGCACAAACTCAACTTCAGAAGCACTTCTGCTGTTTTCCTTGGATACAACACACAATTCAAAGGGTACAAAGTCTTGTTGCCAAATAAGAAAATCATTGTCACTAGAAACGTTATTTCTGATAAATCCAGATTTCCTTATCAAACTAAGGAAGATCTTCCTCCTTTCACCACCAACAATAACAAATTCACCCCCTTACTCACTATTGATAAACTCACCAGACCTCCTTCACCTTCTGCCAGAGCTGGTCATCTAATCCCCAATGCCAGCTCTGACCATCAAATCCCTATATCTCAATCAAACACATCACCAGCCTCATCAACTTCACCATAGAACCCATTCCTCTGACCATCAACCAATAGAAATTGCCCCTAGCATTGAAATCCCAGGAGAACATATAACTATTGATTTACCAGTATGATGTGTTTACTCAATCTAACAATCCCATTGCAGTTGTTCAATGTTCTGCAGGTCACAGGAATGATAGGGGCATCACATGGTGACAAGATCAAAGGCTGGAATTTCAAAGCCAAAGACTTATGCTTCTTTCTTGATTGACAACATTGAACCAAGCACATATCAGGAAGCTCTTACCATGCCAAAATGGAAAGAGGCCATGAACAGAGAGTATGATGCACTACAAAAGAATAAGACTTGGAGCACTCACCCTATATCTGGACTGCCTCCAGACAAGAAGCTAGTTAGCTGCAAATGGATTTTCAAAACCAAAAGAAACTCAGATGGATCTGTTGCTAGGCACAAAGCAAGGCTGGTAACAAGGAGTTTTTCACAACTTGCGGGTTTGGATTACACTGAAACATTCAGCCCAGTCATCAAACCAACCACTATAAGGACGGTTCTTTCCATAGCCATAACCAACAAGTGGATCATTATACAAGTTGACATCGATAATGCCTTCTTGAATGGAGATCTTGATACAGACATCTGCATGGAGCAAATCCCTGGTTTTGAGCAGTATGACCAAGCTGGAAATCCATTGGTTTGCAGATTACACAAGTCCCTATATGGCCTGAAAGAAGCATCCAGAGCATGGTCATCCAAGCTGAGTAAAGTTCTTAAGTCTTTAGGATTCACCATGCCTAAATCAGATAACTCTTTGTTCTTCAGGAAGAATGAGTCTTCTTACACAATGATCGTGACATATGTGGATGACTTGATAATCACTGGATCAAGCAATGAAGAAATCCAAAGGATCATTACACAAATTCAGATCCACTTTTCCTTGAAGGATCTAGGCAGGCTGAGCTACTTTCTTGGAATACAGGTGCATTATACCAATGGAGAAATGGTACTCAGTCAAGAACAATACATCAAGGATATACTCGACAAGACAGGGATGAGTGAGGCAAAAGGTTTGTCTTCTCCAATGGTACCACAACCTGTTCTTTCCAAACATCAAGGACAGCCTATCCTCAATCATACATTGTACAGGCAAACAATAGGCGCCCTCCAATATGCCACAATTACAAGACCAGACATCTCATATAGTGTCAACAAGGTCAGCCAGTATATGCACAACCCTCTTAACACTCATTGGAAGGCAGTTAAGAGAATACTTAGATATTTGGCAGGAACTGTTGGATTTGGTTTGAAATTCAGGTCAGCTAATGAGTTTAGAGTGACTGGATTTGCTGATTCTGATTGGGGATCAGACATTGGTGATAAAAGATCAACATTTGGTTATTGCATTTACATCGGTCCTAACTTAGTTTCTTGAGTCCAAAGAAGCAAGCTACCATTTCTAAGTCATCAACTAAAGCAGAGTATAGGAGCATTGCACACAGCACCTGTGAAGTTCTTTGGCTGTAGTCTTTGCTCAAGAAAATAGGCATAGGGATAACCAAGCCGACTGTGATTTAGAATGACAACTTAGGAGTTGTTGCCTTATCAGTTAATCTGGATTTTCATTCAAGATCCAAACATTTTGAATTGGACTTACACTTTCTCAGAGAAAAGGTTACAGAGAAGATAATTTAAGTAAGGCATGTGCCTGCCATTGATCAGATTGTTGATGAATTGACAAAACCTCTTGTTGGAAAATACTTCAGGAAGATGAGACATAAGTTGAATGTTGTACCAATATCTACCTTCGAATTGTGGGGGGTTGTTAGCAAGCAAACAAGAGTTGTGCACAATGTGCAGAAGAGCTCGGGCTCTGGTCTGGATGACCAGCCATCGCAAGAAGGCAAGATGAAGGAGAGCTCAGGTATGGATTATCAGTTCTAGCAACCAGGCAAGATGAAGAAGAGCTCTGTTTTGGATGACAAGCCCTAGTGTCACACGGTCAAGTTTTGCCCACAAATTTTCAGCAACTTCCCACCGCCGTACGGCCTGGTTCCTGCACAAAACTAGTTAGCCAATCCCTCGCACAATCACTCTTGTTTGATTATGTTAGTGCAATCAACTAAATACGCAAGCAATCCAAAGGTAAAATACATAAGCAGCACAAAAAGAAAGGCAACACACATCACATATGGGCAATGCCCAACCTTTATATTTATTCCTCGATTTCAATACAAAGGATAATGCCTAAAGCTCGCGCAAACATCTATTGCGCAAGCGTGCTACTAATGGCACTATTTATAGCCGAAGCTATGCGGAGGACATCCCCCAACCTCAAGGAATATTCGGACCAATCATGTTTTGCCAGATGTCGAGCAGCTTCCTGCATAACTGCTCGCCAGTCAGATTCTAGCCAAGTGTCGAGCGGTGGCCATGCACAACCACCTTGCACGTGCTTCGTCCGTGCGCCCAAGTAACTACTTTTCTCGGCACTCTTTGCGGTGCCCGGCTCTTAGCCAACATCCGTCACGTGCATTGCACATGCATCAGAAATAACTGATAATCTCGGCACCAAATGCGGCGCGCGCGTCAATCCCACTCGCCATTGGTTTTCAGTGCATTGGTCACGTGGCGTCACGTCACTAGCTTCCCTCGAAATCCCACTAAGTGTTCCAACGTGCTCGAATGCTTCCGAGCCATTCCGCCTGATGATCGTAAGTGTCACACAGCGCCGCAAGCCACTCGGCTAAGCTGCTGAGCGCCTGCGCGCCTTGCCCATCCGAGTTCGCAACCGCCTGTCAATGTCCGACATAATTCCCTCGCCTTGGCGCAAGGATCAAATCCCTTGCGCAGTCTAGCCAGTCTTCCGTCTCGGTGCTGCATCATGCCGGCATCCTTAGACCCATGACACGCCCAGCTGCACGCCATGGCCGATCCCTTAAATCTAAGGGGGTAACAAACCACCCCCACTTGAAGAGTCCAATGTCCGCTTCAGAAGTGGAGACTTTCCGTCTATCTTTTTCCAGTACCTCTCAACCTTTTTCTTGAATGCCACAAGTTCACACCCTTTTCCCAAGTCGCATCCGCCCGCGAACTGTTGGACCATTACAATAGATATTCCGTCCTTTGATTCTTTTGGCTTTGCCCGAATTTTCTGTGATCTAATATTCTCGCAACATCTTTATTGTACTGCTGTCGTACGACGGGAGGAGCCCTCAATGCTTGTCTCCTCGACTCAACTTCAAAGTCTTCGTGAAACTTTTTCAGAAAACTAACATGAAAGGTAGGATGCAACTTCAACCTTTCCGGCAACTTCAAGCGATAAGCAACAGCGGCCACTTTCTTCACAATTTCGAAAGGGCCATCGTAGTTGGGGATTAGGCCCCGATGTACAATTTTCGCACTTATTTTCTTCTAGACCTGTGGAGTAAGCTTCAGCAACACTTTCTCCCCAACAGCGTACTCAACACACCGTCGGCCCGGATTCACGTTCTTTATCATTCTCTTTTGGGCCTTAGCTAGGCTATCTCTAGCTTCATCAATCAATTCCTGTTTCACCCTGGCAAACCGATATGCCACGGGACAATGTCCCCCTGTACTTTGCGCCGCAATCTCATGTGGTGTCATCGGCTGTTCTCCATGAACAAGTTCGAACGGACTCATGCCCGTCGCCGAAGACTTGTGCAGATTATAACAGAACTGTGCCATGTCCAACAACTCAACCCAATTTTTCTGACTCTCCGTCACATAGTGTCTCAAGTATTCTTCAAGCAACTAATTCATCCTTTCGTTCTGTCCATCAGTTTGGGGATGATTTGTCGTCGAAAATTTTAGTTCCATCCCCATTAGCTTGAACAAGTATGTCCAGAACCGCCACATGAATCGCGTATCCCTGTCACCTATTATGTCTTCTGGGATTCCGAAATACTTGATTACATTTTTGAAAAATAACTCAGCGGCAACTTCCGCCGGACGTGCACTTGGCGTAGCAATAAACACAGTATACTTAGAAAATCGATCAACGACAACAAAAATTGACGCCTTACCCTCAACTTTTGGAAAACCTGAAATAAAGTCCATCGAAATAGACTGCCATGCTCGTTCAGGTATTGGCAGGGGCTGCAGTAATCCCGCCTCTTTCTTCTTCTCATATTTGTCCACTTGACAAACAAAAAAAGTGCGAACGTAAGATTGAATGTCTTGCTCCATCTTTGGCCAATAATACCAGCGGGACAACAAAGCATACATGCGATCCATACCTGGATGTCCAGCCCACTGAGGGTCGTGAGTTTCCCTCAGCAATAGGCGTCGTAGGGGTCCACTCGGGACATAGACCCTTTCACCCTTCGTATGCAACAACCCGTCCTCTAGCCAATACTTTCTCACAAGACCTTCTTTTACTTGTTCCACAAGCTTTAGATAAACTTCATCACTTTGGCATGCTTCACGAATTTTCTCGATCATATCTGACTCCACCAATGTTAGGGCCGTCACGTACACGGCCACTTTCCGACTCAGAGCATCCGCCACATTGTTATGTACGCCTGGTCTGTGCACGCAATTAAAATCGAACTCCCCCAGATATTCTTGCCAACATGTCTGCTTTGGCGACAACTTTTTCTGCGTTTTAAAATACGTGTTAGCAATGTTATCCGTCACAACCGTGAACTTTTTGCCGAGAAAATAATGTCTCCATGCTTCCAAACAATGTATCACAGCCGTCATCTCTTTTTCATGAGTGTTATAGCGAGACTCGGCATCTTTGAGCTTCCTACTTTCGAAGGCTATGGGATGTTTTTTCCTGCACCATCACCCCGCCAATTGCTCGGTCAGAGGCGTCCACCTACACCTCAAATGGTAACTCAAAATCAGGCAATCTCAATATGGGCTCCGAAGATATAGCTTTCTTCAAGCCATCAAATACGTCTTGACACCTTTCCGTCCAGTCCCACTTCTTTTCTTTCTTGAGCAATTCGGTCAGTGGGCTAACAATTTTTGAATATCCACGTATGAACCTACGATAATAGTTCGCCAAACCCAGAAATGATCACAACTTGGTCACCTTCGAAGGGGCCTGCCAATCAACCACATCCTGCACCTTCCTCGCATCCATCATGATCTGTCCTTGGCTAATGATGTGGCCAAGGAACGTAATTCATTCACGACAAAACTCGTATTTTTCTTTCTTCGCAAATAATTTATATTCCCTCAATTTCTGAAACACCTGCCGCATATGATTTACGTGGTCCTCCAAGGACTCACTATACACAACAATACCATCTAAATAGACAACAACAAATCGATCCAGGAACTCATACAGCACATCATTAATTAACTTACAAAAAGTTGCTGGGGCATTTGTTAAGCCAAAAGGCATCACCAGAAATTCATATGAACCATACCTCGTCACACATGTGGTTTTGCCTCATCACCAGGGGCAACCCGCATTTGCCAATAGCCCTCCCTCAAATCGATTATTGTGTAGTACCGTGCCCTCGTCAGTTTGTCGAACAAGTCAAGCACATTAGGAATAGGGTACTTGTTCGTGATCGTTACCTTATTCAATGCTCGATAATCCACGCACATTCGCATTGATCCATCCGCCTTTTTCTGGAATAGTACTGGGGAACCGTAAGGAGCTATGGAAGGCTGGATCATCCCAGCTTCTAGCAATTCATTCAACTACCTCCGCAATTCCGTCAATTCCGAGGGTCCCATCCTGTAAGGAGGTTGAGATGGGGGTCTCGTACCTGGTTCCAACTCAATAGCATGATCAATTGCCCTTCGTGATGGCATTTCTTTGGGCAGCTCGGGTGGCATCACGTCCTCGAACTCCGTCAACAAACTCTCAACGTCATCTGGCACTTCCTCGTATACGCCGGGCTTGATTTCAACAAGGGCCGTAAGATAGGTAACTTGGCCACATTTTAAACCCACCTTCAGCTGCAGTGCTGAAATTATTCACGACTCACTGGTCATCTGTTCCGTGTCGTACATGCCTCGAACAAAGGAGGATTTTTCATCACCAATAAACAACCCACCCAAGTAAGGCATCACCACACATTTGGCCATCACTAGGAACTCAGTCCCTAGTATCACATCAAAATAATCCAAGGTTATCACCGACATCGAGCAACGTCTATTCCACATTCCCATTTTAAAATCCACTTCGGCAACACCCTTAACCGGCTCAGCTTCAGAATTCGCCTCCTTAATTAGACGGTTGTTTGGTTGGACATTCGGTCCCAAGTTTCCAACCATTCTATCAGATACAAAGTTGTGAGACGCACCTGAATCAATCATCGCCATAATGTTTCGGCCATTCACCACAACTTTCACAAACATCAATCCCCGCTTAGCTTCTTTCTCCTCCATCGCATTTATCAACTGCAATGGATTAATCCGAGAGGGTCCATCTTCGTTCGATCCCACGCTTGAGTCCTCAACAAGGGCATTGAGTTTCCCTCGTTTAGGACAGCCCCGCATCCGATGGTCACCGCCGCACAAATAACAGCCCCTGTTTGTTTTGTCAATAATAGGGGCTTGGAAAATTCTTGGGTCTTTGTTTTCACCTCTGTGTATTTCTTCTTTTTGAATTTTCCGTCTTTCACGAACTTGTTTGAGTTACCCTTGTCTTTCGCCACTTCCTTGTTCTTTCGAGTAGGGTCCGGGGCTCCGACAACACGATAATCAACCAGCCTGTCTGCAGCAGCAATAGCCGATGGTAAATCCTTGATCCCTTGCCTATGTAACTCGGCTTGTGCCCAAGTCTGTAAACCCACCATAAAGTTATACAACTTATCCACATCGGACATGTCCCTGATGTCCAACATAAGTGAACTGAACTCCTCCACGTATTCACGAACCGATCCCACATGTTTCAGCTTACGGAGATTGTCCCGTGCAAGCCATGCCGTGTTGCACGGGAGAAATTGATCTTTCAACTCCTCTTTCAACCGATCCCACGAATCGATTGGCTCACGAGCGGCACTGGCGACATCAGATAGCCGCGTGCCCCACCATAGCTTCGCATCACCACACAAATACATACTAGTGATCGAAACTTTCTCCTCGTCTGGGATATGTGCAGCCTTGAAACAATTCTCCATATCCCATAGGAAATTTTCTAGTTCCTTGGCGTTTCGCTCACCACCAAAGGATTTTGGTTCGGGCACCCTCACTTTAGACGACGCGGAGCGTGCATCTCCTTGTCCGATACTGAAGGATTTCTTCAGCAAGTTTAAATCCGTCTTCAATATATCCCACTTGATTTCGACCGCGTCCGTCTTCAATATATCCCAAAGGTTATTGACGATTACTGAACAGACCGAGTCCATTACGGATGCGGTCGAAGTCAAGTGGGATATATTGAAGACGGATTTAAACTTGCTGAAGAAATCCTTTAGTATCGGACAAGGAGATGCACGCTCCGCGTCGTCTAAAGTGAGGGTGCCCAAACCAAAATCCTTTGGTGGTGAGCGAAACGCCAAGGAACTAGAAAATTTCCTATGGGATATGGAGAATTGCTTCAAGGTTGCACATATCCCGGACGAGGAGAAAGTTTAGATCACTAGTATGTATTTGTGTGGTGATGCGAAGCTATGGTGGCGCACGCGGCTATCTGATGTCGCCAGTGCCGCTCGTGAGCCAATCGATTCGTGGGATCGGTTGAAAGAGGAGTTGAAAGATCAATTTCTCCCGTGCAACATGGCATGGCTTGCACGGGATAATTTCTGTAAGCTGAAACATGTGGGATCGGTTCGTGAATACGTGAAGGAGTTCAGTTCACTGATGTTGGACATCAGGGACATGTCCGATGAGGATAAGTTGTATAACTTTATGGTGGTTTTACAGACTTGGGCCCAAGACAAGTTACGTAGGCAAGGGATCAAGGATTTACCATCGGCTATTGCTGCTGCAGACAGGCTGGTTGATTATCGTGTTATCGGAGCCCCGAACCTTACTCGAAAGAACAAGGAAGTGGCGAAAGACAAGGGTAAGTTAAACAAGTTCGGGAAAGACTGAAAATTACAAAAAGAAGAATCACACGGAGGTGAAAACAAAGACCCAAGAATTTTCCAAGCCCCTTGTTATTGACAAAACAAACAGGGGTTGTTATTTGTGCGGTGGTGACCATCGGATGCGAGGCTGTCCTAAACGAGGGAAACTCAATGCCTTTGTTGAGGACTCAAGCGTGGAATCGAACAAAGCTGGACCCTCTCGAGTTAATCCATTGCAGTTGATAAATGCGATGGAGGAGAAAGAAGCTAAGCGGGGATTGATGTTTGTGAAAGTTGTGGTGAATGGCCGAAATATTATGGCGATGATTGATTCAGGTGCCTCTCACAACTTTGTATCTGATAGAATGGTTGGAAACTTGGGACTGAATGTCCAACCAAACAACCGTTGAATTAAGGCGGCGAATTCTGAAGCTGAGCCGGTTAAGGGTGTTGCCGGAGTGGATTTGAAAATGGGAACATGGAATGGACGTTGCTCGATGTCGGTGATAACCTTGGATGATTTTGATGTGATACTAGGGACTGAGTTCCAAGTGATGGCCAAATGTGTGGTGTTGCCTTACTTGGGTGGGTTGTTTATTGGTGATGAAAAATCACCCTCCTTTGTTCGAGGCATGTACGATGCGGAACGGACGGCCGGTGAGTCGGGAATAATTTCAGCACTGCAGCTGAAGGAGGGTTTAAAACGTGGCCAAGTTACCTATCTTACGGCCCTTGTTGAAATCAAGCCCGACGTATATGAGGAAGTGCCAGATGACGTTGCGAGTTTGTTGACGGAGTTCGAGGACGTGATGCCACTCGAGCTTCCGAAAGAATTGCCACCATGAAGGGAAATTGATCATGTTATTGAGTTGGAACAAGGTACGAGACCCCCATCTCAACCTCCTTACAGGATGGGGCCCTCGGAATTGACGGAATTGCGGAGTTAGTTGAATGAATTGCTAGAAGCTGGGATGATCCAGCTTTCCAAGACTCCTTACGGTTCCCCGGTACTATTCCAGAAAAAGGCGGATGGATCAATGCGAATGTGCATGGATTATCGAGCATTGAATACGGTAACGATCACGAACAAGTACCCTATTCCTAATGTGCTTGACTTGTTCGACAAACTGACGAGGGGACGGTGCTACACAAAAATCGATTTGAGGGCGGGCTATTGGCAAGTGCGGGTTTCCCATGGCGATGAGGCAAAGACCACATGTGTGACGAGGTACGGTTCATATGAATTTTTGGTGATGCCTTTTGGCTTAACAAATGCCCCAACAACATTTTGTAAGTTAATGAATGATGTGCTGTATGAGTTCCTGGATCGATTTGGGTGATATTGTTGTGTATAGTTAGTCATTGGAGGACCACGTAAATTATATGCGGCAGGTGTTTCAGAAATTGAGGGAATATAAATTGTTTGCGAAGAAAGAAAAATATGAGTTTTGTCGTGAACGAATTACGTTCCTTGGCCACATCATTAGCCAAGGACAGATCATGACTGATGCGAGGAAGGTGCAGGCTGTGTTTGATTGGCAGGCCCCTTCGAAGGTGACCGAGTTGCGATCATTTCTGGGTTTGGCAAACTACTATCGCAGGTTCATACGTGGATATTCAAAAATTGTTAGCCCACTGACCGAATTGCTCAAGAAAGAAAAGAAGTGGGACTGGACGGAAAGGTGTCAAGACGCGTTTGATGGCTTGAAGAAAGCTATATCTTCGGAGCCCGTATTTAGATTGCCTGATTTTGAATTACCATTTGAGTTGCAGGTGGACGCCTCTGACCGAGCAATTTGCGGGGTGTTGGTGCTGGAAAAACATCCCATAGCCTTCAAAAGTAGGAAGCTCAAAGATGCCGAGACTCGCTATAGCACTCATGAGAAAGAGATGACGGCTATGATACATTGTTTGGAAGCATGGAAACATTATTTGCTCGGCACAAAGTTCACGGTTGTGACGGATAACATTGCTAACATGTATTTAAAAACACAGAGAGTTGTCGCCAAAGCAGACACGTTGGCAAGAATATCTGGGGGAGTTCGATTTTGATTGGGTGCACCAACCAGGCATACATAATAATGTGGCGGATGCTCTGAGTTGGAAAGTGGCCAAGTACGTGACGGCCCTAACATTAGTGGAGTCAGATAAGATCGAGAAAATTCGGGAAGCATGCCAAAGTGATGAAGTTTATCTAAAGCTGGTGGAACAAATAAAAGAAGGTCTTGTGAGAAAGTATTGGCTAGAGGACGGGTTGTTGCATACGAAGGGTGCAAGGGTCTATGTCCCGAGTGGACCCCTACGGTGCATATTGTTGAGGGAAACTCACGACCCTCAGTGGGCTGGACATCCAGGTATGGATCGCATGTATGCTTTGTTGTCCAGCAGGTATTATTGGCCAAAGATGGAGCAAGACATTCAGTCTTACAGTCGGGCTTGTTTGGTTTGTCAAGTGGACAAATATGAGAAGAAAGAGGCGGGATTACTGCAGCCCCTGCCTATACCTGAATGAGCGTGGTAGTCTGTTTCGATGGACTTTATTTCAGGTTTTCCAAAAGTCGAGGGTAAGGCATCAATTTTTGTTGTCGTTGGTCGATTTTCTAAGTATGCTGTGTTTATTGCTGCGCCAAGTGCATGTCCGGCGGAAGTTGCCGCCGAGTTGTTTTCAGAAATGTAATCAAGTATTTTGGAATCCCGGAAGACATAATAAGTGACAGGGATACGCAATTCACGGGGCGGTTCTGGACATACTTGTTCAAGCTAATGGGGACAGAACTAAAATTTTCGACGGCGAATCATCCCCAAACTGATGGGCAGACCGAAAGGATGAATCAGATGCTTGAAGAATACTTGAGACACTATGTGACGGCGAGTCAGAAAAATTGGGTTGAGTTGTTGGACATGGCACAGTTCTGTTATAATCTGCATAAGTCTTCGGCGACGGGCATGAGTCCGTTCGAACTGGTTCATGGAGAACAGCCGATGACACCACATGAGATTGCGGCGCAAAGAACAGGAGGACATTGTCCCGCGGCATATCAGTTTGCGAGGGTGAAACAGGAATTGATTGATGAAGCTAGAGATAGCCTAGTTAAGGCCCAAAAGAGAATGATAAAGAACGTGAATCCGGGCCGACGGTGTGTTGAGTACGTTGTTGGGGAGAAAGTGTTGCTGAAGCTTACTCCCCAGATCTGGAAGAAAATAAGCGTGAAAGTTGTACATCGGGCCTAATCCCCAAGTACGATGGCCCGTTCGAGATTGTGAAGAAAGTGGGCGCTGTTGCTTATCGCTTGAAGTTGCTGGAAAGGTTGAAGTTGCATCCTACCTTTCATGTTAGTTTTTTGAAAAAGTTTCACGAAGACTTAAAAAGTTGAGTCGAGGAGACAAGCGTCGAGGGCTCCTCCTGTCGTCCGACAGCAGTATAATAAAGATGTTGTGAGAATATTGGATCACAAAAAACTCGGGCAAAGCAAAAAGAATCAAAGGACGAAGTATCTGGTGCAATGGTCCAACAGTTCGCGGGCGGACGCGACTTGGGAAAAGGGTGTGAACTTGTGGCAGTTCAAGAAACAGGTTGAGAGGTACTGGAAAAAGATAGACGGAAAATCTCCACTTCCAACGTGGACGTCGGACTCTTCAAGTGGGGGTGGTTTGTTACTTCCTTAGATTTAAGGGATCGGCCATGGCACGCAGTTGGGCGTGTGGTGCGGCACCGAGACGGGAGACTGGCTAGACTGCGCAAGGGATTTGACCCTTGCGCCAAGGCGAGGGAATCATGTGGGACATTGGCGGGCGGTTGCGAACTCGGATGGGCAAGGCGCGCAGGCGCTCGGTAACTTGGCCAAGTGGCTTGATGTGCTGTGCGACACTTACAATCATCGGGCAGAATGGCTCGGAAGCATTCGAGCACGATGGAACACTTAGTGGGATTTCGAGGGAAGCTAGTCACGTGACCAACGTGCTTAAAACCAATGGCGAGTGGGATTGACGCGCGCGCCACATTTGGTGCCGAGATTGTCAGTTATTTCTGATGCATGTGCAATGCACGTGATGGATGTTGGCTAAGAGTCGGGTGCCGCAAAGAGTGCCGAGAAAAACAGTTACTTGGGTGCACGGCCGAAGCACGTGCAAGGCGGTTGTGCATGGCCGCCGCTCGACACTTGGCGAGAATCTGACTGGCGAGCAGTTATGCATGGAAGTTGCTCGACATCTGGTAAAACATGATTGGTCCGAATATTCCTTGCGGTTGGGGATGTCCTCCGCATAGCTTCGGCTATAAATAGTGCCATTAGTAGAACGCTTGCGCAATAGATGTTTGCGCGAGCTTTAGGCATTATCCTTTGTATTGAAATCGAGGAATAAATATAAAGGTTGGGCATTGCCCGTATGTGTTGTGTGTTGCCTTTCTTTTACGTATTGTACTGCTTACGTATTTTACCTTTGGATTGCTTGAGTATTTAGTTGAGTGCACTAACATAATCAAACACGAGTGATTGTGCGAGGGATTGGCTAACTAGTTTTGTGCAGGAACCAGGCCGCACGACGGTGGGAAGTTGCTGAAAATTTGTGGGCAAAACTTGACCGTGTGACATCGTGCGACACTTACGATCATCGTGGCGTCATGTGACTAGCTTCCCTAGAAATCCCACCAAGTGTTCCATCGTGCTCGAATGCTTCCGAGCCATTCCGCCCGATGATCGTAAGTGTCGCACAACGCCGCAATTCACTCGGCCAAGCTGCCAAGCGCCTGCGCGCCTTGCCCATCCGAGTTCGCAACCGCCCTCCAATGTCTGACATGATTCCCTCGCCTTGGCGCAGCCAGTCTCCCGACTCGGTGCCGCACCATGCCGGCACCCTTAGGCCCATGACACGCCCAGCTGCGCGCCATGGCCGATCCCTTAAATCTAAGGGGGTAATACCTAGCAAGCAGGCAAGATGAAGAAGAGCTTAGGTATGGATGACCAGGTCTAGCAAGTACCTATACATATTGAATCAGCAATCCATGTAGCTGCGTAAGATGTGTTGTACAAAATGACAAAATAACAGTTTTGAATTGAGCCGTTTTTGTACCTGTCTAGTACAACCCATTTACTTATTCGGTGGATTTAGGATCATTCAAATTTGTAGAGTATATAGAATGATCTACAGGTTCTATATAAGGAGAACAAATCATTTGTAAACAATTATCGAGAAATATATTGAAATATTTAACATCTTGTTCTTCTGTTTATACTCTTTCTACCTCAAACATGACTAAGCATGAATTTCTTCAATTACCTACAGTCAAGACCCCGTATAAAGGGTGTGTGGAAGTAAAATTACTCATTTAACTAACCACAACTGAAAAAACTAGCAAATCATTCAATGCCACGATTAAAAAAAAGAAGAAGTACTTAATTGCAATATTTAGTATAAAAATAAAAAAGATTATCAAAATCTCAGTTCAATTGATTGAGAAATTACTCTGAGAAGTGCATAATAAGCATATGGAATTATGATCAGGTCACTGGCAACCGCCATGAGTAGAACTCCAAGTTTTCCCACATGCATAACAGAATTGAAATCCACACCTACATGTATTATGACCTAAAAATCAGCTTCAAAAACAACATATAGAAATAACACAAGCGCAACAGTAAAGAACATGAAACCTCAAACCACAAACAGAAATGGAGGATGATCATAGAAACCTCTGGCATAAATAAGGGGAAACGTGACTTAGTTGCCTCAAATATAAAGGCTAGTATATTCCAATAAAAATTATATTTTGCATGTTACTGAGCTCGTGTGAAGAAATAATCTTTTGATATATTAAAATAAATAAAAATTGTTTCTGGTAATCAAAAATACGAATTCATTGGTTGATGAGAAATAAAAAAAACACTAATATTTGTGAAACATATATATACAAATTTCAAACTTATATTAATAAGAAAATAGTGTAATCCATGAAATTTAAACTTGAATTATTTATTGTTTAAAATAATCTTTAGAGAAATTTGGAGAAAAAATTAGTGCATTAGATACTTTTATGGATGATTCTGTTATATGAATTATAACTAGATTAAATCAGTTTTAACAAAATAAAATGTTGAAAAAAGATATTTTGATGAATGACGGTTTGATTAAATATATATTGAAAAGATGTACTCGAAAGGATTAAACCTTATATTAATTTAGAATTCTACTATCTTATTTATCTACTTCCAACGCTTTGTTAGTTTCGTAAAGAATTCGGGTGCTTCGAATTACTTAATTTAATTTTTTATTATTATTACCCAATTTAATATTTAATATTTCTCTTTCATTATACGTTACCTAATTCATTATTTTATTTATCATATTTTTCCCAATTCAAATATCTTATTTTATTCTACTAATATAAAAAATAAATAAATCATATTTAATTAGAAAAATCTATATAAGTTGAATTAATTCTTATTTATAATAAAAGTTGAAATAATTTTATTTTTAATTTTAAATATTCAATTTAATAACGAGTTATGTAAAACTATTACTATATGGAAATAAATAAATAAAAATATAAACTTAAATTTGGGTATCTAATCCTAATATAATGCATTGAGAATAATATTAAAAGTTTATTTATATGAAAAATTATTGTTATGCCAAAAAAGGAAAAAAAAAAAAAAGAGACAACAACAACAACAACAACAACAAATTATTACACCTAGGAAAATAAATATTAAATATATTTTAAATCTCCTTATTTAATCCTAATAATATAATG
>BMAC01000879.1:406058-435665 GCA_014905375.1 Phtheirospermum japonicum | reverse complement strand
AGATCTCTTTGAAATCGCTGTGTGTAGTTAACTTTGAACATGA
This sequence comes from Phtheirospermum japonicum, assembly GCA_014905375.1. Lineage (NCBI taxonomy): Eukaryota > Viridiplantae > Streptophyta > Magnoliopsida > Lamiales > Orobanchaceae > Phtheirospermum > Phtheirospermum japonicum. Next base: position 435,622 of record BMAC01000879.1, on the reverse strand, counting down.
CGTTAAGGCACAGAAAAAACCTTATTCCGGCCATATCCATTTATTTTAGCCACTATAAATTCCGAATGAGCCCTTCATAGCAAAATAATCTATTTCCTATATCCATGAGTGTTTTTAGTCGACTCCTACGATCATCTAAAGCGTGGGGTAGGTGTTAGTTACTTTTATTAATTATTTGTGTTTTGGAGATTATATCAGGGATTTATGAAATGTTGTAATAAAGGATCACCATCCTCCAATTAAAAAAATAAATAACGACCCCATAAAAAGAATGAAAGGGGGATAAAATATATAAATAAAAAATAAAAAAATTGAAAGAAGGATGGTGAATCAAGGTGATTCTAGTTGAGTAGTTGCCTACGCTTTTAAAGTCCTGTGTTTTGTTGTTTATTTTCTTGAAGCCTAATGTATAGAGGCAAGAGTTGTGTTTGAGAAGCGTATCATGAGCTTCTATATTGTTTGAAGTGGTTTGAGCGAAAGTCGGTTTACAATTTGTGAGTTGAGAAATAGCCTAAAAATAAAGGCTACGTTCGTAGAAGCCATCGAGCTTTCGACGTTAAACAAGCGCTTCTTGGGAGGCAACCCAAGTGTTTGTTTTCTTTTTCTATTTTTCCTTAGCTTTTCTTTTGGTTTTTCTTTCTTTTTATTTATTTATTAGTTGTGTCTTTGCTGTGGTACGTTTATGCGCTGTTGATGTGCAGAAAAAATTGAAAGATTCGCAAAAATTGGAGACTTAGCGGTTACCTAGTGGTATTCCCTACCGCTAGCATTACCGTTAGCAATCTCACTCGAGAGTTAACGACGAGTTCTACCGCTAAACTGAACGCTAGGAAGTAACAGGGAAGGGCTAACGATTTACTTAGCGATGGCACTGACCGTTATACTTACCGCTACCATTGTACAGAGAACTTTACGGTTGACCTAGCGGTTGTCTTTACCGCTAAGGCAGCCGCTAGCGTAGTCAAATCTCTAAAACAGTGAAAAAAATCGAACTGCAATTTTCGGTCGTTAATGAAGACATTTCCAATCACGCGATTCGAGGCGAATGATGGTTGCACATAGTTTTTCGGAGAAGCTCGATTATTTTCAGGGACGTTTTCTTATTCCCTTTATCCCTTGATTTTATTTTCTTATACTCATTTATGGCAATCAAGGGATTGCCAAGTTTTTAGAGGGGGGGATGGTTGAGTGTGATTTATAGTTGAAATCTGTGCAAATTTTCCAAAATTTTCGTGGATTAGTAGTGCTAAATTTTAAACGTGATTGATTACTATTCCTGCGCTGAATTGTGTTTGTCTGGATTGCCTGTCGAAGTTGACTAAGTTTGATTTGAGGTTTTTGTCTTTGAGCGGGTATAAGTGCATAATTTTTCAAAATTTTTATTTATATATTGTAAAATTGTATTTGGACAGAAACGATTTCGAAAAACCTTAAAAGCAGCGTCAATTCAAGACTTTTTGTGCAAAAGCTAGTGAGTAGCCTGTGTGTTTATCATCTTTGCATGTACTTGAGTGAGTTCTGTTTTGAGATCTCTTTGAAATCGCTGTGTGTAGTTAACTTTGAACATGACGTTAAGGCACAGAAAAAACCTTATTCCGGCCATATCCATTTATTTTAGCCACTATAAATTCCGAATGAGCCCTTCATAGCAAAATAATCTATTTCCTATATCCATGAGTGTTTTTAGTCGACTCCTACGATCATCTAAAGCGTGGGGTAGGTGTTAGTTACTTTTATTAATTATTTGTGTTTTGGAGATTATATCAGGGATTTATGAAATGTTGTAATAAAGGATCACCATCCTCCAATTAAAAAAATAAATAACGACCCCATAAAAAGAATGAAAGGGGGATAAAATATATAAATAAAAAATAAAAAAATTGAAAGAAGGATGGTGAATCAAGGTGATTCTAGTTGAGTAGTTGCCTACGCTTTTAAAGTCCTGTGTTTTGTTGTTTATTTTCTTGAAGCCTAATGTATAGAGGCAAGAGTTGTGTTTGAGAAGCGTATCATGAGCTTCTATATTGTTTGAAGTGGTTTGAGCGAAAGTCGGTTTACAATTTGTGAGTTGAGAAATAGCCTAAAAATAAAGGCTACGTTCGTAGAAGCCATCGAGCTTTCGACGTTAAACAAGCGCTTCTTGGGAGGCAACCCAAGTGTTTGTTTTCTTTTTCTATTTTTCCTTAGCTTTTCTTTTGGTTTTTCTTTCTTTTATTTTATTTATTAGTTGTGTCTTTGCTGTGGTACGTTTATGCGCTGTTGATGTGCAGAAAAAATTGAAAGATTCGCAAAAATTGGAGACTTAGCGGTTACCTAGTGGTATTCCCTACCGCTAGCATTACCGTTAGCAATCTCACTCGAGAGTTAACGACGAGTTCTACCGCTAAACTGAACGCTAGGAAGTAACAGGGAAGGGCTAACGATTTACTTAGCGATGGCACTGACCGTTATACTTACCGCTACCATTGTACAGAGAACTTTACGGTTGACCTAGCGGTTGTCTTTACCGCTAAGGCAGCCGCTAGCGTAGTCAAATCTCTAAAACAGTGAAAAAAATCGAACTGCAATTTTCGGTCGTTAATGAAGACATTTCCAATCACGCGATTCGAGGCGAATGATGGTTGCACATAGTTTTTCGGAGAAGCTCGATATTTTCAGGGACGTTTTCTTATTCCCTTTATCCCTTGATTTTATTTTCTTATACTCATTTATGGCAATCAAGGGATTGCCAAGTTTTTAGAGGGGGGGATGGTTGAGTGTGATTTATAGTTGAAATCTGTGCAAATTTTCCAAAATTTTCGTGGATTAGTAGTGCTAAATTTTAAACGTGATTGATTACTATTCCTGCGCTGAATTGTGTTTGTCTGGATTGCCTGTCGAAGTTGACTAAGTTTGATTTGAGGTTTTTGTCTTTGAGCGGGTATAAGTGCATAATTTTTCAAAATTTTTATTTATATATTGTAAAATTGTATTTGGACAGAAACGATTTCGAAAAACCTTAAAAGCAGCGTCAATTCAAGACTTTTTGTGCAAAAGCTAGTGAGTAGCCTGTGTGTTTATCATCTTTGCATGTACTTGAGTGAGTTCTGTTTTGAGATCTCTTTGAAATCGCTGTGTGTAGTTAACTTTGAACATGACGTTAAGGCACAGAAAAAACCTTATTCCGGCCATATCCATTTATTTTAGCCACTATAAATTCCGAATGAGCCCTTCATAGCAAAATAATCTATTTCCTATATCCATGAGTGTTTTTAGTCGACTCCTACGATCATCTAAAGCGTGGGGTAGGTGTTAGTTACTTTTATTAATTATTTGTGTTTTGGAGATTATATCAGGGATTTATGAAATGTTGTAATAAAGGATCACCATCCTCCAATTAAAAAAATAAATAACGACCCCATAAAAAGAATGAAAGGGGATAAAATATATAAATAAAAAATAAAAAAATTGAAAGAAGGATGGTGAATCAAGGTGATTCTAGTTGAGTAGTTGCCTACGCTTTTAAAGTCCTGTGTTTTGTTGTTTATTTTCTTGAAGCCTAATGTATAGAGGCAAGAGTTGTGTTTGAGAAGCGTATCATGAGCTTCTATATTGTTTGAAGTGGTTTGAGCGAAAGTCGGTTTACAATTTGTGAGTTGAGAAATAGCCTAAAAATAAAGGCTACGTTCGTAGAAGCCATCGAGCTTTCGACGTTAAACAAGCGCTTCTTGGGAGGYAACCCAAGTGTTTGTTTTCTTTTTCTATTTTTCCTTAGCTTTTCTTTTGGTTTTTCTTTCTTTTATTTTATTTATTAGTTGTGTCTTTGCTGTGGTACGTTTATGCGCTGTTGATGTGCAGAAAAAATTGAAAGATTCGCAAAAATTGGAGACTTAGCGGTTACCTAGTGGTATTCCCTACCGCTAGCATTACCGTTAGCAATCTCACTCGAGAGTTAACGACGAGTTCTACCGCTAAACTGAACGCTAGGAAGTAACAGGGAAGGGATAACGATTTACTTAGCGATGGCACTGACCGTTATACTTACCGCTACCATTGTACAGAGAACTTTACGGTTGACCTAGCGGTTGTCTTTACCGCTAAGGCAGCCGCTAGCGTAGTCAAATCTCTAAAACAGTGAAAAAAATCGAACTGCAATTTTCGGTTGTTAATGAAGACATTTCCAATCACGCGATTCGAGGCRAATGATGGTTGCACATAGTTTTTCGGAGAAGCTCGACTATTTTCAGGGACGTTTTCTTATTCCCTTTCTCCCTTGCTTTTATTTTCTTATACTCGTTTATGAAAATCAGGGGATTGCCAAGTTTTTAGAGGGGGGGATGGTTGAGTGTGATTTATAGTTGAAATCTGTGCAAATCTTCAAAAATTTTCGTGGATTAGTAGTGCTAAATTTTAAACGTGATTGATTACTATTCTTGCGTTGAATTGTGTTTGTTTGGCTTGTCTGTCGAAGTTGACTATGTTTGATTTGAGGTTTTTGTCTTTGAGCGTGTATAAGTGCATAATTTTTCAAATTTTTTATTTATATATTGTAAAACTGTTTTTGGACGCAAACTATTTCACAAAACCTTAGAAGCAACGTCAATTCAAGACTTTTCGTGCAAAAGCTAGTGAGTAGCTTGAGTGTTTATCATCTTTGCATGTACTTGAGTGAGTTCTGTTTTGAGATCTCTTTGAAATCGCTGTGTGTAGTTAACTTTGAACATGACGTTAAGGCACAGAAAAAACCTTATTCCGGCCATATCCATATATTTTAACCACTATAAATTCCGAATGAGCCCCTCATAGCAAAATAATCTATTTCCTATATCCATGAGTGTTTTTAGTCGACTCCTACGATCATTTAAAGCGTGGGGTAGGAGTTAGTTACTTTTATTAATTATTTGTGTTTTGGAGATTATATCAGGGATTTATCAAATGTTATAATAAAGGATCACCATCCTTCAATTAAAAAAATAAATAACGACCCTATAAAAAGAATGAAAGGGGGAAAAAATATATAAATAAAAAATAAAAAAATTGAAAGAAGGATGGTGAATCAAGGTGATTCTAGTTGAGTAGTTGCCTACGCTTTTAAAGTCCTGTGTTTTGTTGTTTATTTTCTTGAAGCCTAATGTATAGAGGCAAGAGTTGTGGTTGAGAAGTGTATCATGAGCTTATATATTGTTTGAAGTGGTTCGAGCGAAAGTCGGTTTACGATTTGCGAGTTGAGAAATAGCCTAAAAATAAAGGCTACGTTCGTAGAAGCCGTCGAGCTTTCGACGTTAAACAAGCGCTTCTTGGGAGTAACCCAAGTGTTTGTTTTATTTTTCTATTTTTCCTTAGATTTTCTTTTGGTTTTTCTTTCTTTTATTTTATTTATTAGTTGTGTCTTTGCTGTGGTACGTTTATGCGGTGTTGATGTGCAGAAAAAATTGAGAGATTCGAAAAAATTGGAGACTTAGCGGTTACCTAATGGTATTCCCTACAACTAGCATTACCTTTAGCAATCTCACTCGAGAGTTAACGACGAGTTAAACCGCTAAACTGAACGCTAGGAAGTAACAGGGAAGGGCTAACGATTTACTTAGCGATGGCACTGACCGTTATACTTACCGCTACCATTGTACAGAGAACTTTACGGTTGACCTAGCGGTTGTCTTTACCGCTAAGGTAACCACTAGCGTAGTCGAATCTCTAAAACTGTGAAAAGAAATCGAACTGCAATTTTCGGTCRTTAATGAAGACATTTCCAATCACGCGATTCGAGGCGAATGATGGTTGCACATAGTTTTTCGGAGAAGCTCGATATTTTCAGGGACGTTTTCTTATTCCCTTTCTCCCTTGATTTTATTTTCTTATACTCATTTATGGAAATCAGGGGATTGCCAAGTTTTTAGAGGGGGGGATGGTTGAGTGTGATTTATAGTTGAAATCTGTGCGAATTTTCAAAAAATTTCGTGGATTAGTAGTGCTAAATTTTAAATGTGATTGATTACTATTCTCGCTCTGAATTGTGTGTGTCTGACTTGCCTGTCAAAGTTGACTAAGTTTGATTTGAGGTTTTTGTCTTTGAGCGGGTATAAGTGCATAATTTTTCAAAATTTTTATTTATATATTGTAAAACTGTATTTGGACGCAAACGATTTCGCAAAATCTTAAAATCAGCGTCAATTCAAGACTTTTCGTGCAAAAGCCAGTGAGTAGCCTGAGTGTTTATCATCTTTGCATGTACTTGAGTGAGTTCTGTTTTGAGATCTCTTTGAAATCGTTGTGTGTAGTTAACTTTGAACATGATATTAAGGCACAGAAAAAACCTTATTCCGGCCATATCCATATATTTTAACCACTATAAATTCCGAATGAGCCACTCATAGCCAAATAATCTATTTCCTATATCCATGAGTGTTTTTAGTCAACTCCTACGATCATTAAAAGTGTGGGGTAGGAGTTAGTTACTTTTATTGGTTATTTGTGTTTTGGAGATTATATCAGGGATTTATGAAATGTTGTAATAAAGGATCACCATCCTCCAATTAAAAAAATAAATAACGACCCCATAAAAAGAATGAAAGGGGGAYAAAATATATAAATAAAAAATAAAAAAAATCGAAAGAAGGATGGTGATTCAAGGTGATTCTAGTTAAGTAGTTGCCTATGCTTTTAAAGGCTTGTGTTTTATTATTTATTTTCTTGAAGCCTAATGTTTAGAGGCAATAGTTGTGTTTGAGAAGCGTATCATGAGYTTCTATATTGTTTGAAGTGGTTCGAGCGAAAGTCGGTTTATGGTTTGCGAGTTGAGAAATAGCCTAAAAATAAAGGCTACGTTATGAGAGTTTAGTGATGTTTTATTTTGAGCGAGGTGAAGCACATTGCTTCGTGATTAGAATAGTTGGGTGAGTTATTGATCATGTTAGATCATGAGTTAGCCACATGACTTATATATTCCATACCCGTCCAAAGAGCCTATATTACAACCCGAAAAGACCTATTCCGATTCTTTGTTAGTTACACACTTAAATGCGATGGAGAAGATTTTGATTTTCAGTTCTTGCTTATTGTGCTTGTATTGTGATGATTTAAGCGTAAACACGTCCCTATAAAAAATTCTTGAGTGCTTGAGCGTACACTTATATATTACCCTTTGTGAGGAAGCATGATTTTGATTTTGGAGCGACAATGTAATAAGGGTTGAGTGTTTGAAGTTGCATTGAATGTATCTATATTTTCAAAATTATCTATGTAGCACGAAACGACTCTTTGCTTAAGCTTCTTTTCATTCTTATTACTCTTTGAAACTATCATTCGTTCGAGGACGAAACAACCAATAAGTGTGAGGTAGTTGGTTAGCACATATTTGTCCTTATTTTTATTAGTATTTTTGTTAGTTTTTCTTATTACTTTTTGTATAAGTTGGGTAGTTTAAGCATAATTTCGTATATTTGTACTTCCAGCTTATTTTACCGTATTATGATCTAAATTGGTGCAAATAGGTGATTATTCTCTATTTTTCATCTTATAGCTAAGCAACCGAAGAATCTAAGCGCATAAGAGACGAAGTTCAGTGAGTAAGACATGAGAATCGAGTTTTCCGACGAAGAAGTAGCAAAATATGGGAATTAGCGGTAACCCTTACCGCTGCCATTACCGCTATATTACTGCTGAAGATGGACAGAGAGCTCCGAGACCAAGATAACGGTGACTTTAGCGATATCTTTATAACATTAGTTACACCATTAGGAAACGACGGGGAGGTTTAGCGGTTTACTTAACGATTACTTTCTTACCGCTACCAGCACCGCTACAAATGGACAGAGACTACCTAGAGAGGGTTAACGATATAGTTAACAGTAGCCCTTACCACTAATTCTTACCGTTATTGGGCCCAAAAAACCGACTTAAACCTAACTTGCGGCCCAAGTTTTGCAAAAACTCTATATACCCCTATGTATTTCGGACACATTATCATATTCCTAGGGGTCCAAGGCCTTTTGGGGGCTGACAACCCCAACAAGTGCCCCTTTAGTTACTCTTTAAATTTCATAGTTTTAAATTCTTAGATTTTAGATTAGAATAGATAGTTTAGATAATTTAGATTGAATACTTCACATGGAACGCTTCAACTTTATTCGTTAATTAGTAAGTATTTATTTTCTACGCTCTTTAATTTAGTTGCATGCTTTTCATTAGTTTAATTAATAATTATTGCTTCCATGACGAATTGTGCTTTTGATTGCTTTGAGATTGAGATGTTGATTGTGTTTATGATCGTAGGYTAGATCTAATSGGTCTAGAGYYTAGATTCGTTGTGAACCATCAATTGGGTYTTCCCAARMGRTCRTGGAGATGAATCAAAGCTCTARAACCCTAGTTYTCTTAAATCGTTTTAAAAGTCTTTTAACTAATTAATTCATAGTTAAATTAATCTTAGATCTTAGATAATTAATTCTTAGTTTAAATAATCTCTAGATTTAATTAATTAGGTCATAGTTTAAGTAATCTTTAGATTTAATTTATTGCTCTTAGTTTAATTAATCTCTAGTTCCTATAACTCTCAAACAAATCCCCCCCTGTCCGCGTGTTTAGATTATTTTTATTTTTATTTTTATTTTCTTATTCATTAAATTAAACACAAAACGAACTTCTGAATCTAGTCTTCCTCGAGAGATCGACTCGGTTTAACTTACCAACCTACATGCGAACTCGTACTCTTGCGAGCGAGCTTTTGAATAATTGATAAATATTTATAATGTAGGAACACAAAAGTTCGGATTAGCCCGCGAGCAGAGATTGTCGAGCTGTCGAGCTCAGCCATGCCGTCGGACCAACCGTCGATCGACGCCGAGAAGCGACGAGCAGCCCGCTGAGCAGAGATTGCCGAGCTTAGTCATGCCATCGGCCCCACCATCTATCGATGCTTGAAGTGTAGTTTTTAGTGGTTTTGAAAATAATGTTTCATCAGGCTTGATTTTATTGGAGATCGATTCGATTGAAGGATTCAATGTGTTTGTAGCTTGAAGAAATAAAAGGTAAATAAAAGTAAAGCAATTAAACTATCTAAACTAAACTAGGAATTGAAATTGCAAGTTGGTCGGATGCCTCGTCGTATGACTCGAATATGAAAATGCAAGCAACAATGAAAATTAAGCAAAAACAAGCAATGTTTCACAAAGTACAAGCATAAAAGCTCAAGGTACAACCATGCTTGAATGAACATAAAAACTTGAATAGTACAAATTGACAAAAATCGAAAGCATGAATAGAAAGAGCAATGAAAATTGACGTCAAAGTTTAAAACTTTAGGAGAATTAACAAGCAACAAAGCCTAGATCTTGGATTAAGCATGAAAATAAAAATCAAAATAAAGCATATGAAAGACTTGAAATAAAAATTATCTGAGACTCGATCTATGATCTTGGTGTGTCACTCACCTAGATTCCATGGATGATTCACAAGATCAAGCAATAACTCTAAAAGCTAAGGCAAAAAGCATAAATTGAAGAACAAGCATGAAACATATTAAAATACTCAAAATAAAGACGATCAAGTACTCAATCTATGATCTAGATGTGTCACTCATCTAGATTCCATGGATGATTCACAAGATCTAACAAGAAATCAAAGAGCTAAGGCAAAAAGCATAAATTGAAGAACAAGCATGAAATTGAAGAACAAAGCATGAAAATAAAAGAAAGATTACTTGAGATAAAAGGAATAAGTAACAAGCTTGAATTGAATTGCACCAAAGTAAAATCTAAGGGAGTACTTGAATTCTTCTTAGGCTTACAAACCCAAGTCAAAGCTTGAAATTAAATCAAAGAGAGAGAAATAATTCCCAAACCCAAGCTTGGGTTGGGAGGAGGTGTTTTTTGTTTACAAAATGAGAGTTGTGTTCTATTTATAATAGGGTAAATTAGGGGTAAATGAGCCAATTAATACTTATAAGCTTGGATGTCCCATGTTTGTCAAATTTTGACCCAAAATGGTCATTCTAGACCATTTGGTTCGAGTTGGGCTCGATTGGCTCGGCATTGGCCGAGCTAGGCTCAGCGCTGGGCGAAACTGAGCAGCAAGGCTCGGCTGGGCTTGGACACTGGGTAACCCAGTGTTGGCAGCTCTCGGCAGGAGTGTGCTGGTGTGTGCTGTCGCTGTCGGCTGGGCTTGGACACTGGGTAACCCATTGTCGGCGACGTACCAGTGTCAGTAGCTCTCGGCAGGGCGTCAACCGATGCAGCCAGGATCGACGCAACAAAGAGTTACATCATCTTGAGCGTAGACCAACGCAGGCGGCGGACTCGGACACTGGGTAACCTAGTGTCGGAAACGTACCCAGTATCGACAATGCGTGGGTTGAAACACACTGCCTAGCAGTCGATTCAACTGCTAGGCAGTCGATCGATAGCTCTCGGCAGTCGATCGACAACTCTCGACAGGTGTGGCGTGCAGGCGTGGGCAGCTCTCGGCAGGTGTGGTCGCTAGGTCGCTAGGTCTCGGACACTGGGTAACCTAGTGTCTGTAACGTACCCAGTGTCAGTCGTAATACTTCAAATCGAGGCCCGATTTCACTATAACTCCACTCATAAGCCCACATTAGACCATATCCAGACCAAAATACTTCAAAATACCTAAATTAAACATAAAATTAATTAATTAAACCCATTAAACCATATTAAGTATAAAATCAAAAAGAAACACGAAAAATAACAAAACGAGAAAACAAACAAAAAAACCTAATAAAACTCGACTCAATACCACTAAAAATGACACTAAACTCTAATTAAAAACATGAGAAAAACACCACAATTACATATAAAACAACACCAAGAAGCGATGATCAGTCCCGCCGAGCAGAAATTGCCGAGCTCAGACATGCCATGGGCCCTACTGTTGATCGATGCCGAGAAGTGACAATCAACCCCGCCGAGTAGAAATTTGAGCTGTCGAGTTCGGCCACGCTGTCTCCCCCAACTTTGATCGATGCCGAGAAGCGACGCCGAGCAAAAACAACCGAGTTGAGCTACCAAGTCGCCTAGCGGGGCCTGCTCCCCCGACGTGTGCTCGACACTCAATTATCACCTTTGGTCACTTTTTGAGTTAGAATGGCAAGCTAAAGTACTAGAACAATGTCCTAGAACTCGGTCTGTGAGTAAAATAGCTGAGGTCAACACTAAGTCGGTGGAAAATGGTTGAGGTTGGCATTGAGGCAGTGGAAATGTGAGCAAGAAATTGATGAACCAATAGAAAAGGGACATGTGTCCAATTCGGGTTTCAAGAGAAAATTATAAATAGCCTCTCCTAAAAAGAGAGGAGGGATCCAACTTTTTTAGAGAGAGAAAGCTTATTTTGAGAGATCAATACCCTGTAAAAGGATTCAGTCAGGACCGATACGAATTGAATTTAAGGAATAAAAGTCAAGCACTTTTTCCTGTTCATTTCCACTGTTTTTGTTGATGATCTTCTTGTTGTTTTTGTGTTGAAATTGCTTAGGCTACTCTTAGTCTAAACAAAATGGCGCTGGAGGAAGGTTTCTTGTGATATGCAGTCCGACTCGCCCAGTCAGCCCTTCAAATTTCTTATTTTTTATCTTATGTCCAATTTTTGTTTTTTTGCGAGGAGCTGGCTTTTAGCCTGTCATCGTGTTTAAGGTTTGTTTAAGAGGACTATTTTTTGGATTTGTTTGTCACCATGAGCCCTTAAGTAAGCTCAAGGAGAAATCTTGGAAAAGAGCATCAGGAAAAAACTGTTCAATTAGGTCCAAATGAGCTTGACCCAGAGCAGGTGCGATCGTTCATGCAACACCCCACCGTTGTTAGAGAATTCAAGGAAATGATGAGAAAGGTGGCGAAATTGATCTTGACACCGAAAGTTCAGGTCAGCAGAAACGCTGACCTTCTGGAAGGACAATCTGAGTCGGACACTATTAGAGATGCATCTCGGAAGAACAAAAAGAGAAAGTTGGATGAGGAGGCCGACCTGAATGCTAAGAGCAGTCTCGATAGACCTCCCATCGCACGATGCCTTACATTCTCTTCCCCTCATAACATCTTTGCCAGGCTCAGAAAGCCAACATGCAAAGCACATGAGGACTTCCTACGAGGTCGGCCAACAACAAGAGTATCACCAACATGGACATTCAGCCATAACGGAGGCCAAATGATGAATCTGCCGAGCTGTAATACCTGAAGAAGTGAGTTGCCGAGCTGGAAGCCAAGAAAACCACCCCTGGTCCAAAGCACTTATATGATTTTCACGACCAGCAATGATAAGCTCGGCATGTGACAATGAATTGCCCCTGCCCGTCTAGCTCCTCTCAGAGCCATTACCAGGGAAGTTGAAAATTCCTCCAATCGCTCCGTACAAAGGAAGTAGTGGCCCCGATTCACACTTGAACCATTATCAGAACTACATAGACATGCTCGGCGCATACAACACATACCGGTGCTGCATGTTCTCGATGACACTCGATGAAGCCCCTCTGAGATGGTACCGATCGTTACCATGATATTCAATCTGTTCCTGGACGCAGTTGAGATCCTCATTCCAAAGACACGTCATGGTATCTAAGTCCACAGTCGCACCGAAGAGATCTATTGAAACTATTGTGCAGCAGCCGAACGAGTCGCTGAAGAGCAACATAGCTCGGTTCACGTAATAGGTCTAGGAGTCTCAGGCATGTGGTGATGAAGCCTTGGTCATCTCAGCTCATAATGGATTGTCCGACAACTCCTTTTCCAATTGTATAAATAATAAGTAGGATCCTCAAACCTTTCAAGAATTCTTAGCTCTGGCCGCATCCCAAATTTCAGCCGAACAGAACATGTGCACCCCGGTCATATCTTTTCCGAAACACCACAAGTCAGCTCGGCAGGTCGACAAAAGTTCAAACTCTCTAGAAATTGTGACCAAGAAACTTCTGCAAGACAAACATGCTGACCTTCTAGATGAATACAACAAGGTCTACTCATTAGATGCAACCACAATTTTTGAATGAATTAAGGACTTGGATATTCTCCCTCCAGCCCGAACGATCAAAAAAAGACCCCTCTCTGCTCGAAAAGAAAAGGTTCTACAGGTATCACAGGTTAATTAGGCACAAAACAGAAGAGTGCCACGACTTGGTCCATGCTCTGATCAAGGTTTGTGATGACCCAAACTTGCTTCCATTCCCAAAAAACCATCAAGTCTGACAGGAGCAGAGAGGCAACAATTAGCTCCCCCAACCCCCGGTAGCTGGAGCATGTAGAGAAACCCTAACATTTGTCAATACGAGCCGAGCAGAAGAAGAGATCTCAAATCGAAAAAGAAAGATATTCATAAGGGAGACAAGAAATTCAATCCAGAGAACTAAAGTCATGAGGTCAGACATATTCCATTTTGATGACCATCCACAAGAGGACAAGTACATGTCATCCTTCACATTCCATGAATCTGACGCAGCACCTCTTGACCACCCACAATTCAAACTCACTGATTATCACGATGCATATTTTAGGAATCTGAACACACAGAGTCTTGGTAGATCTGGGAGCCTACGCCAGCCTGATCTACTTGCCGGCCTTCTGAGGGATGAGAATACCAAGAGAGTACATCAAGCCATGCAATGACCGAATTAAAGGAATCAGCGGCGAATGCGTTCAAGCTCTATTCCAAGTCAGCTTGTCAGTAGAATTTGGTACTGGAGAGGAGAAGAGGACAATAATCATCACCTTCAAAGTAATTGGTGTGCCCAGCGACTATAATGCTTTGATTGGCAGGTCGGCCCTTTATGACCTCAAAGGTGCAATGTCGGTCTACCATTCCTCAATCAAATCTCCAAGCATGATGGGAGAGTGCGAGCACCAAGGAGACCAAGTAGCGACCCGGGAGTGCAAGTGGTCTATTAGGCCAAGACAGATAAATATGGTTGAGCAGATGGAGAAAGACGAAGAGATGGTTGAGGATCCTAACAGTGATGGGCCAAGCAGGATTTCTGAAGAAATGACAAATGCCCTGACAGAAGAGCTAATGTACATAAACCATGACAACGGAGACAAGGATGTGTCGAGGTCAGAAAAAATGGCCAAGCTAATTGGAAGAGAGCTAGAGAAAGAGCTAATCCCTAAGCAGATCACGGCAAAATGTGCCGAGCTCAAAAAGTCGAAACAAAACAAAGATGAACAAGAGACACGCGCCAACAAATCTGAGCTCAAGATGATAGAGAAGGAAAATGCTGACCTAAGAAGGGATCGAGATCATCGGCCAAGAAAATAAATGATGGGGGAGCCAGAAAATGATGGTAACTGCCGAACAGGAAAAGAAGTTAAGGTCGGCGAGGATGAGATGGAACCTCGGAATCCAAGTGTGAAAAGAAAGGTTATGCATGCTAAGCTGATCAAAGACCTAGATTGGGTCTCAGTTGATGATCTCGACCCGATCAAGCAGCTCCGCCACGATCTCAAGGAACCTATATGATCTGAGATGATAAACTTTCTAAAAGAAAACCAAGACATCTTCGCTTGGACGCATGCTGACATGCAAGGAATTCACCCCGAACAAGCTTGTCATCGGATCAACATCAAGAAGAATGTTAGATCGGTCATCCAGAAAAGAAAGAAGCTCAGACTGGATCGATATGAGGCATTGTAGTTTTAAGTGATTAAGTTGATGGATAACAAGTTCATCCGTGAGGTCAGGCAACTTGTCTGGGTATCCAACCTGGTGCTCGTCAAGAAGCAGACTGGCCAGTGGCAAATGTGCATCGACTTATCTGAATTAAACAAAGCATGCCCGAAGGACAACTATGCACTCCCACACATCAACTACATGGTTGACGCCACTACAGGGCATGAGCTGATGAGCTTCATGGACGCATACTCCGGGTACAACTAAATCCCCATGCACCCGGATGATCAAGAGCATATATTTTTCTACTCGGATGATGCCGTTTGGCCTCAATAACACTGGTGCCACTTACCAGCGCCTTGTGAACATGATGTTTTCTAGTCTGATAGGAAATTCATTGGAAGATTATGTAGATGACATGCTTGTTAAGTCGTTGTACTTATCCAATCACATTGATGATATTAATAAAGTGTTCTCAGTTTTACGAGTTTACTGCATGATGTTGAACCCAAAAAAAATGTTCTTTTGGAGTTTGTTATGGGAAATTTTTAGGTTATATGGTGAGCCAAATAGGCATAAAAGCCGATCCGGACAAGATCAAGGCCATAACCGAGATGCAACCTCCCTGAAGCATAAAGCAAGTGCAAAGCCTGACTGGCAAAATGGTCGCCTTGAATCATTTCATATCTAGACCAACCGACAAATGCAAACAATTCTTCGAAGTAATCAAGAAGAACAAAAACTTCAAATGGACAAGAGTGCAACACAAATTTTGAAGAGCTGAAGAAATACATGGTTGCTGACCTTACAAAAACCAATGAAGGAGGACCCACTCTGTCTCTACTTGGAAATCTCAGTGGTGGCAGTTAGCTTGGCACTCGTACGATTTGACGAGTTCGGACAACACCCAGTGTATTACACGAGTCATGCCATGCATGATGCCGAGATGAGGTACTCGGCCATGGAAAAGCTTGCCTACGCTCTTGTCATTTCCTCACGAAAGTTGCGCCCATACTTCCTGGAACATTGGATAATAATGCTGATGAGCTTCCCCCTGAAACAAATCATGCACCGACCTAACACATCCGGAAGGATGATCAAATGGGCCTTTGAGCTTGGATAGCTTGACATAATGATCCAAGAATGACCATCAAAGGACAAGCTCTGGCCGACCTTTTAGTAGAGTCCACCCCGGTGGTCGAGTCAGACGCGGCATAGGCCGAACAATGGTACATGTACGTTGGTGGGTCGTCAACGACTAGCTAAGCTGGAGATGGAATCGTATTAGCTAGGCCTGAAAAGAAACCTTTCTTCTCATCCGTACGCTTCCAGTTCCCCTTGACTAATAACGAAGCCGACTCCTAGAGATACTTCCAACTAGTGGTGAATCAGATCAACAAAGAATACGAGACCAAGGAACCGAAAATGGCACTATACTTAGAACTCGCCAAAGCACACCTAGCTGAATTTGAATCCGAGATCATTCACATCTCACGAAACGACAATGTCCTAGCAGACTCCTTGGCTAAATTAGTATCAAGTTTAGATATTGAGGAACTGTATACAGTAACTGTCAGCCACCACTCAACAATTGTGCTTGAAGCTACCGCTTCCTACTTGGCTAGCCAAGACGACAAGAAAGAGGAGGTCAAACTGAAAATGGGAAATGGATGAAATCCTTCATACTCTACTTGAATGAAGGAATTGTCCCAGAAGACCGAGCTAAAGACCGGTCAATACGAACAAAATCATCTAAGTTTACTATAGTGGATGGGATATTATACAAAAGGGGATATTTCGTTTCCCTACTTCGGTGTTTAAATAAACAAAATTTCGAATATGTAATGAGAGAAGTACATGAAAGCATCTGCGGAAATCACCCTGGAGGACAGTCGTTGGCTCACAAACTTATCCGGCAAGGATATTACTAGCCGACCTTAAAAATGATGCGGTAGAGAAGGTCAAGAAATGTTGAAAATGCCAAGTATTTGCACCCCATATCAACTCTTCTGCAGAAACCCTCAATTCCATATATTCGCCATGCCCGTCCGCCAAATGGGGAATTTATCTGATCGACCCACTACCGAAGGGTAAAGAAGGAGTCAGGTATGCAGTTGTTGCGGTAGACTACTTTACTGTCATCGACCTACGGCTAATCAGATCAGACAAGAAGTGAAGAACAGAAGCAAACCCTAATTTTGTAATAGAAGGAAGAAAAGAGGAATTGGTGATGAATCTATCGGATCACGTGTGTATTGAAGATGACGGGGCGGGCAAGGATTTAATTTGGAATGGGCCGGAGGTTGATAAGGGAAAGACGGGCTAGCTATGGATTGGACTGGTCAAAATGTAGCTGGGCCAAGTTATAAAAATCAGCCGAGAGTTTATTAATGCTTTACCTAGTTAAAACCAAATGAAGGGTGTATATGTAATTTAATTAAGTGGTCCCAAATCACATGTTGTTAAATGGTGAAGGAATAGTACGTATGAGGCAAGCAGTTACAACAATTCAGCATCTTTCTTATTTCTCCCTCACCTTTCTCCTTCCTCTCTCCAGAAATTCTTAGCTACTTTCTCTCCAAGTTTCTTTACACTTTATCAAATTAATTACAACAAATTACAATAAAATTCCAGAATTGATCAAATTAGAAAAGTCCTAACAACTGGCACTAGAGATTTTGATCCTCGGACATGGCTGGAATCACACGCTTCAAGGACCTCCTGGAAGCTCAAAAGAGGCTAAATCAGGTGTTGCAGGCAGAATCCCAAAAAAGGGAAGCATCGAAGCTAAAACTGTAGGAGCAAATATCAGAATATAACTCAGAAACAAGAGCCCAGATTTCACACATAAGGTCAGATATCCAGGAGCAAACTCAGAATCTTACAAGCAAGTTCGAGCATCTTACGGCTGCTCTAGCAACTATCCAGATGCAGCTCTTAAACCCAGAAAAAGCAAGAAGCTAAGCTGATGGTGAATCTATTTTAGGAAAACCACTCTTCACACCTAGAAATGACATGGAGTATAGATCAAACACAACAACTAGAGATAAACCATTGTTTGACCACCCAGATAATAACACCACAAGTCAGATGCCTAAAATTGACTTTCCCTGTTTTGATGGAACACAACCTAGATCATGGATTTTAAAGTGTAATGGGTATTTCAAATCAGTGCCAATGATGTCTGATTCACAGAGGGTAACCCTACCTACCATGCACTTTGAAGGCAAAGCAACTCAGTGGTGTCAGAATTTCAATCACAACAAAGGTGACATATCATGGGATCAGCTTTTAGATATCATTTAAGCCAGATTTGAACAGCTTAAGGAGGCAAAAATAATTGCTGAATTTAACAAGCTTAAGCACACAGGTTCATATACAGATTATGTAGAAAATTTTGAAGAACTGAAGGCTTATATGTTGCTCTTAAATCAGAGGTACACAGAGGATTACTTTATAGCTAGATTTGTCAGTGGGTTGTCAGAAGAGGTACAAGCTTTTTACCACCAAGTTTGAACCAACTACTCTATAGCAGGCTATAGACTTGGGTAGGAAGCAACTCACATTGGAGGCCATCACTAAGAAATTAAAAGGGGTTACCAGATACCCCAGTTACACACTTCCCAAGAATACAGACACCCTTCCAATTGGGAAAAAAGTTCCTAACTACAACCATAAACCCCCCACCAAACTTTTAACTTCTGGAGAGATGGCAATTAGGAGGGAAAATGGGTTGTGTTATAATTGTGATGAGAGGTTTACCCCAGGGCACAGATGCAAGAATAGAACAAGTTACATGATAATGACAGAGGAAAAGAATTTTCCTACCTGAATAACTTGGAACCAAAGCCACCCAACAATCTTGAAGTGATGGAAGAGGTGTAAATGTCTATTAATGCCATTACAGAGGAAGAGGGTATCACTACAATGAGGGTATTAGGGAAGGTAGGTGAGCACAGGCATCACATCCTAATTGACTCAGGTAGTACTCTGAGTTTCATACAAGAAGAGATATCTAAAAGGCTGGGGTGCAAACTGTGCACAGTCAAACCTATATTAGCCAAGGTTGAAAATGGCCAAAAGATGGTGAGTGCACAAGGGGTAGATGATTTAAAGTGGGAAATGAAGGGCCATTCTTTTGGCTATTCACCGAGGTTATTTCAGAATGAAGAGTATGATTTGGTTTTGGGAGGGGATTATCTTAAATCTTGCACACCTATAGAGTTGGATTACACTCACATGGCATTCATAGTTACTTTGGGAAACAAGAGGGTAAGAATTCAGGCTATTACCTCAACAGCTGAATGCAAGTTAATATAAGGACACTCACTCTATCAAATGGTGCATGAGGAGCAATGTGCTCAAATTGAGGAGATTTATTGGATGACCATGGAAAAAAAAGACTGGAAGCCAAATCCAGAGTTAACAATATTAAGGAAGTATCAAGATGTATTTGAGGAGCCTATTGGATAACCTCCATGCAGGGGCATTGAACATCAGATAATCCTTAAACCAGACAGTCTTCCCAAGCATCAATATCCCTATAGAAACTACCCATCACCACGAGGAAGAGATTTAGAAGTTTGTTAAGGAGATGCTGGAAGCAGGGATTATACAGGATAGCAAGAGCCCTTTTTGTATCCCCTGTGATATTGGTGAATAAGAAGGATGCTCTTGGAGAATGTGTGTTGACTATAGGTACTTGAATGGTCTCACTGTGAAACATGACTATCATATCCCTGTAATTGATGAATTGCTGGATGAGCTGCATGGAACCAGATACTTCTCATAGATTGACCTAAGGAGTGGCTACTTTCAGATTCTAATAAAGCCATAGCATATGTATCTAACTGCTTTTAGTACTCATAATGGTCATTATGAGTTCTTTGTCATGCCCTTTGGGCTATGTAATGCTCGTGCTACCTTTCAATCTCTCATGAATCAAGTATTCAGGAAGCAACTGAGAAAAGAGTGTTTTGGTGTTCTTTGATGATATTTTTGTATACAGAAGGAATTGGGAGGATCATTTGAGGCGTTTAGAGGAAGTACTACTGTTACTAAGGGTCAACAATCTTTATGCTAAGAGTAGTAAATTTAGTTTTGAAAAGGAAGAAGTAGAATACTTAGGACATATCATATCCAAAGCTGGGGTATCCATTAATCCAAAGAATATTAGTAGCTTGGTTTCTTGGCCAATGCCAAAAACATTAAAACAACTTAGAGGATTCTTGGGTTTAACTGTATACTATAGAAATATGTTAAGGGGTATGGTGTCATATGCAGGCCTCTAACTAATCTCCAGAAAAAGGACAAGTTTGGGTGGGGAGAAGAAGCTCAACTAGCTTTTGAATCGCTTAAGAAGGCTATGGTTACTTCTCCAGTCATGGCCTTACCTGATTTTTCCAAACAGTTTGTGCTGGAAACAGATGCAAGTGGCAAGGGAGTGGGGGTTGTTTTGATGCAAGATGAAAAACCTATAGCTTTTATGAGCAGAATGTTATGTCCTAGAAACCAGTCCTTGTCAGTTTATGAGAGCGAATTTTTGGCAGTGCTTATGGTTGTACAAAGGTGGAAACATTATTTACATGGGAATAAATTTGTAATTAAGACTGACCAACAGGTTCTCAAATATATGTTGGACCAGAAGGTGGTCACCCCCATCCAGCAGAAGTGGATAACCAAGTTACTAGGCTTAGACTATGAGATACTCTACAAAAGAGGAAAGGAGAATAAAGCTGCTGATGCTTTGTCAAGGAGGGATTCAACTGAGGTGGTGTGCTCAAACATCACCACTATCACTTCTACCTTGATGAAAGAGGTGGTTCAGATCTACACAAATGATGACAATTCTCAGTTCAGGCCATCATAGCAGCCAAGACCATTGATACTACTACTTTTCCTAAATACACCCTCATTGGTTATCTCATCAGATACAAGGGCAGGTTGTGTGTGGGTAAAGATTCAAACCTGAGGAGGGTGATTCTAACAGCTATGCATTACTCAGCATATGGAGGAAACTCAGGAGAAAAGGGGACTTATATGAGGTCAAAGAGGAATTTTAATTGGCCTAATACGAAGGCTGACATTATTCAATATGTCAAAAGCTGTCAGGTGTGTCAGGGGAACAAGCCTGACCATGGAGTTTATCCAGGGTTGTTGCAGCCACTACCTATTCCAGACCAAGAATGGAGCCATATCTCTATGGATTTCATTGAGGGGTTGCAAGAATCTATAAGAAAGAGTGTTATACTAGTGGTGGTTGATAGGTTGACAAAATATGCACACTTTTCTGCCTTGTCACACCCCTACAATACCCAAAATCTAGCTAACCGTTTCCTGGACACTATTTACAAATTTCATGGGTTGCCACTGCACATTATTTCTGACAGGGATAAAATTTCACCAGTGCTTTTTGGAAGGAGATGTTTAAACTAATGGGAGTCCAACTGAACATGTCCACTTCTTACCATCCACAAACAGATGGTCAAACAGAGAGAGTAAACCAGTGCTTGGAGAACTATATAAGATGCATGGTGCACCACAACCCTAAAGGATGGAATAAATGGTTACCCCTGGCAGAATATTAGTATAATACCAATTACCATAACAGCTTAAAGACAACCCCTTTTGAGGCTCTGTATGGCTATGCCTCACCCTTTTCAGCAATGGGGCAATACATAAGCATTCAGAATGATGAAGTGATAAAAGCTTTGTATCCGAGAGAATTAGCTAGGGGGATACTCAAGGAGAATCTATTACAAGCACAACAAAGGATGCAGATGTATGCAGACAAGCATAGGCAAGAATGCAATTTTGAAGTGGGTGACCAGGTTTTCCTAAAATTGCAACCTTTTCGCCAAAATTTTATATCTATCAGAAAAAATTTGAAGCCATCCTATAAGTACTATCGACCTTATACAATACTGGAAAAGATAGGGAAAGTAGCTTACTGGTTGGATCTGCATGAAGAATCTCGCATTCACCCTGTATTCCATGTGTCTTTGCTCAAGAGAAGGGTGGCACCTTATGTACCCACTACCATGGCTCTACCGGTCACTACGCCAAACAAGGAGTTCCAGATCGCCCCCTTTGCAATCCTAGGGACCAGGGCCATTGATCGTCGGGGTGAATCCGTCTCACAAGTTTTGGTTCAATGGTTGAATTAGGAACCTCACGAGGATACATAGGAAGACATCAAATTTATCATGAAAAAATTCCCAAAGTTTGATCCTTGGGGTCAACGATCAACCGATGAGGGAGGTATTGTCATGGACCTACGACTAATCAGATCAGACAAGAAGAGAAGAATGGAAGCAAAACCTAATATTGTAATAGAAGGAAGAAATGAGGAATAGGAGATAAATCTATCGGATCACGCATGTATTGAAGATGACGGGTCGGGCAAGGATTTAATTGGGAACGGGCCAGAGGTTGATAAGGGAAAGGCAGACCAGCTATGGATTGGACTGGGCAAACATGCAGCTGGGCCAAGTTAAACAAATGGGCCGAGAGTTAATTAATGCTTTACCTAGTTAAAACCAAATGAAGGGAGTTTATGTAATTTAATTAAGTGGTCCCAAACTACATGTTGTTAAATGGTGAAGGAATAGTATGTATGAGGCAAGCAGTTATAACAATTCAGCATCTTTCTTATTTCTCTCTCACCTTTCTCCTTCCTCTCTCCAAAAATTCTTAACTACTTTCTCTCCAAGTTTCTTTAAACTTTATCAAATTAATTATAACAAATTACAATAAAACTCCAGAATTGATCAAATTAGAAAAGTCCTAACATTTACCAAATGGGCAAAAGTCGAGCCATTGGTATCCATAACCGACAAGAAGATCATCACTCTTGTCTGGAAATCAATCATATGTGGATTCGGCGTGCCACTCTCAATAGTGTCCAACAATGGAAAATAGTTCGACAACAAAAGATTCAAGACATTTTGTGGAGAGCTGAATACCAAAAATAATTTCTCTACACCATACCACCCTCAATCGAACAGACAAGTTGAAGCGGTCAACAAAATCCTCAAGTATACATTGAAAAAGAAGTTGGAAGATCTTAAAGGCAATTGGACAGAAGAGCTGCTTGGTTTTTTAATGTCATACAGAATGACACACCGCTCATCCACCAATGAAACCCCATTCCCTCTCACCTTTGGATCAAAATAAGTCATATCAATTGAGATCGGCGCGCCATCCTACCGAGTAGCAAAATTAGAGTAAGAGAAAAATGACTTGGCGAGTCGAGATGCACTAGACCTTCTCGAGGAGAAAAATACAAATGCTGAACTGTAATATACGATCTACAAGCAGAGAAGTGAATGTTATTACAACTCGAAAGTGAAAGTCAGAACCTTCAAAGTTGGTGACCTGGTACTCAAGTGCGTCTTCGGACCAAAACAAAGTCTTCACCATGGGGCATACCACCTAGAATATTTAAATGGAAAGAAATTCACGCATCCATGGAATGTCGTGTACTGAAAGAAATACATTCAATAAAGTACTCATTTCTTATTTCCTCAAAACGAACACAAAGCAAGTTTTTAAAGAAAGAATTATACCAACCTCATTGTGAATATAGACAACAAGATCAATAATAAAAGAGCTGGGTTGTCGAATGTTTTGCATTTAATTATGGTGTTTTTATCGTGTTTCAAATTAGGGTTTAGTGTCATTTATAGTGGTTATAAGTCGAGTTTAGTTAGGTTATTAGGTTGTTTTATTATTTTAATGTTTTGAGTTGTATGCATACGATATTGATGATGTTTGTGTGATTGATGGGTTTTTAAGTTCAGAATTCTTATTTCGTAGGTGGCTTAATAAATTAGATTCGCACCAAAACGTGCCGGCATGTTCCTAGGTTCGAGCCAAGGCATTGAGGCCCAAGATTCGTGCCAAAATGAGAAAGCCGAGCTAAAAGCAGCAAAAATCGACTGCCATGTCAACCGATTGACTGAGAACAGCCCAAATCGACTGAACAACAGAGGCTGACCCATTTCAACAGCAAGGCAGTCGATCGACTGCACTGCTACCGAACGACTGAGAACAGCCCAAATCTACGGAACAATAGAGGCTGACCCGTTTCAATAGCAATGCATTCGATCGACTGCATCACCGGAAGTTTTTGCTTTTTTGATGATTTTGGCCCTACGAACCTCTATATAAAACCCACATCTTTCCTCAACAAAGACATCCACTCTCCTCCCAACTCTTGCATGGGTTTGGGATTTATTTTCTCTCTCTAGGTTTTAGATTTCATTTCAAGCTTTTACTTGAGTTTGTAATCTCAAGAAGAATTCAAGTCATCACTTGGATTTTATTTTGGATTATTATTTTCTCTTTCTTAATTCAAGTAAGTTTTTCTTAATTTTTTTCACTGTTCTTCAATTTCAAGCTTGTTCTTCAATTTATGCATTTTGCTTTAGCTTTTATACTTATTGTTAGATTTGAGATTTGGTTTATATAATATAGGTGAGTGACACACCTTGATCATAGATCGGGTCCTTGATCGATCTATTTTAAGTATTTCATATGCTTTATTTTGGATTATACTTTCATGCATGGTTTTATGTTGAATCCTAGATCTACTCTTTGTTTCTAGGTATTTTTCGAAAAGTTTTTAACTAGCATGTCAACTTTTATTGCTTTTTCCATTGATGCTTTCGATTTTTGTTGATTCGGATTATTACTTATTTTAATTTTTGCTTGCAATTTAAATATGGTATACGCACGAGGCATCCAAAATACTTGCTTTACTTTTCATAGATCATCGTAGTTTCCCATTAATTTTTCGTAATTTTCCATTTATTTTTGCTTTCCTTCAATTTCTCAAGCTAAAAACCCATTAACTCACAAAAATCAATCAAATTCCGATAATACCAAGCCACACGAACCTTATCTATATCACACACGCACAAAAAACTTTTAAAACAGAATGGCGTCGTTGCTGGGGATGATCAAGGATGTTCTTGTCCAAGTTTTAAAAAAACTTTTAAAACAAAATTTTGTAGTATTGGATGTTGTCGTGGTGAGGAATAATGGCACTAAACACACTATTTTGCTAGGGAGCCTATTTATGGTTACTACTCAATGCTTGATTGACGTTGGGAAGAAAAACCTCACTTTGTCCGTAGCGGGTGAATCTGTCACGTTTTCTATGTCTAACTTGCCATCGATTCCATCAAGCATCTATCATGAGGATTACTTACTTATTGACGTGATCCAAGATTTGGTCGAACAAGTTTTTATGAAGGAAGAGTGCAACGAGGAGGTGTTTCAACCGGGAGTTTGTGTTGAAGGTTGGTGTGAGGATAATGATACCTTTGTTCGTAACGACGATTCAATTGTGCTTCAATGTTCCAAGGTTTTGTGTGAGAAAGATTGTATATGTGTCGTTGAGGGCAACGATGAAATTTTAGAGGGGGAGGTGGAGATTATTGATGATAAGATTGAAAGAGCTTGAAGATTACCTTGAGGGGATCGTTGAATTGTTCGATATTGGCCCCCAATGAGGTCATATGAGGCACAAGCCCGAGCTTAAGCCTCTCCCATATCACCTCAAGTATATCTATTTGGTAGCGTTCGTGGAGCCAGGAGAAACAGCTCATCCTCGGTTTTCACTTGTATTGCTTGGATGCTTAAATGGACCCCACCGAGCTCGACCCAAACTCGCTCGAGTCAGGAAGCTTCTATCTTACCCTAATTTTACTTGATTTTAATTAAAATGCAATAAGGACATTGCAAGGTCTAAGTGTGGGGGTGGGTAGGTGGTTAGGGTACGGGTTTTATAAAGCATGGTTTGTCTTTCTTAACTCGAGCCTTGCTGTAACGTCCCAGGATCACCCTCCAGACCTGACGGTTAGTCCCACTGTACTGACACGAGTCTTTTCTAGCGCGCTTTGTCCTCACTCACGCGCACCCTGGAAAGACTTCCCAGGGGGTCACCCATCCCACCTCTACTCCAGGCCAAGCACGCTTAACTTTGGAGTTTCGATAAGAGGGCTTCCAGAAAAGAAGATGCACCTTGTTGGTATGAGTTTACCTATCAAATCTCTTAAACTTTCCTTGGTAGTCTCATAATATGAGTTTATACCCTCTTGTGTAAGGAATTGACTTTTTGTGCTTCGTCCAAAACCCGCCTATATATATAATCAACATGTACTCGTGAAAAGATTGCAAAGTTCTAAAAGCTCTTTTGATTTTTTCTCCAAAACCGGTGCAAACTAGTGAGTAGCCTTGTGTGAATTATCGGTTTTGCTTGCATTTTTATGGAAATTACATTGAAGAGGCTTGATTTTGCTCGTACATGACTGGATTTGGAAATGAACTCGAGGCACATATATCACTCTTATTCCGTCCATATTCAAATATATAAGCTACTTAAATATCCCAAATGAGCCCTCTTGGGCCTATGAGCTCGATTTTAGCTCTTATATCTTCAAAAATCGTGCGGAGAGAGTGTATGTTGACTAGAAATGTGTGGGAAGTCAATTGTGGGTTTTGGGTTTTTAGTCTCTTATATTCATATAAAATAAAAAAAAGAAGAAGAAGAAGAAAGATAAAAAACAAGAACAACAAATAAACTCCAACACAAATCACGAAAAGTGATAAAGCGTGACTTTGAGCGAAAGTCCTAATGATTAAAAGGCTAAGTGTAGTAAAAAGAAGCGAATTCAAAAAGCTTCTAAGTGTTGTGAAATAAATTTGAAAAAGTGTGTGAGTGTACGAAAGGGTTTCAAATGAATGTTTGGTAAGTTGAGAAGGGTGAAGCGATTATAATCTTCGATGTCTAGAATTTAGGGTTTCGTGTGTTATTGATCACGTTTGATCCTGTGTTAGCCACTATATCCATATATTACATACCTTACCAGAGAGCCAACATTACAACCTCAAATAAAAACCTCTTTCGATTCTTATTTAGTCATGTACAATGGGTGAATTTGAGTTTCTGATTTGTGAAATCTTGATAAGGTGCATGCATTGTCCGATTTGAGCGTATACACGTCCTATATAAAATAAACACTTGAGCAAATTGAGCGAACACCCTCAAAATTGCATTTGAGAGGAAATCATCGATTTGGTTTTCATTTGAGAAAGAGTAATACGAGCAATGCTTGGCGATAACGAGTTTATGTTGATACTTTTATCATTCTAGTAAGGATAAGCACAAGGATTTTTATTTTTGCATAATGTTCATTGCATGAACATTTTCGATTATTTTTGTTGTTCGAGGACGAAAAAACTGATAAGTGTGGGGTGGTTGTTTTGAATTTAATTGTGATATTTTTCTCATTTTTTTAATTAGGGTTTAGTGTCTTTTATAGTGTTTGTGAGTCGAGTTTCGTTAGGTTATTAAGTTGTTTTCTTGTTTTA
This sequence comes from Phtheirospermum japonicum, assembly GCA_014905375.1. Classification (NCBI taxonomy): domain Eukaryota; kingdom Viridiplantae; phylum Streptophyta; class Magnoliopsida; order Lamiales; family Orobanchaceae; genus Phtheirospermum; species Phtheirospermum japonicum. The sequence continues at coordinate 408,667 of BMAC01000879.1, read as the reverse complement.
ATGCTTTGAGTTGTATGTATACGATATTGGTGATGTTTGTGTGATTCTTGGGTTTTAAGTCCAAAATTCTTATTTGGTAGGTGGCTTAATGAATTAGATTCGCGCCAAGATGTACCGGCATGCGCATAGGTTCGAGCCAAGGCAATGAGGTCCAAAATATGTGCCAAAATGGGAAAACCGAGCCAAAAGCATCCTGAATCAACTGCCATGTCAACCGATCGATTGAGAACAGCCCAAATCGACTAAATAATAGAGGCTGACCCATTTAAACAGCAAGGCAATCGATCGACTGCACCGCTACCGATCGATTGAGAACAGCCCAAATCTACTGAACAAAAGAAACTGACCCATTTCAAAAACAATGCAGTTGATACCGGGATTTTTGGCACTTTTGACAATTTTGCCCTTGCGAACCTCTATATAAACCCCACATCTTTCCCCAACAAAGACATCCACTCTCCTTTCAACTCTTGCATGGGTTTGAGATTTATTTTCTCTCTCTAGATTTTAGATTTGATTTCAAGCTTTTCCTTGGGTTTATAAGCTCAAGAAGAATTCAAGTCATCACTTGGATTTTATTTTAGATTATTATTTTCTCTTTCTTAATTCAAGTAAGTTTTTCTTAATTTTCCACATTGTTCTTCAATTTTAAGCTTGTTCTTCAATTTATGCATCTTGCCTTAGCTCTTAGATTTATTGTTAGATTTGTGATTTGGTTTATGGAATCTAGGTGAGTGACACACCTAAATCATAGATCGTGTCCTTGATCGTTTTTATTTTAAGTATTTCATATGCTTAATTTTGGATTTTATTTTCATACATGGTTTTATGTTGAATCCTAGATCTACTCTTTGTTTCCTGTTATTCTTAGAAAAGTTTTTAACTTTCACATCAATTTTTATTGCTCTTTCCATTGGTGCTTTCGATTTTTGCTGATTCGCATTATTTAGTTTTATATGATCATGCATGCATAGTTGTACCTTAGGCTTTCATACTTGTAGTTTGTTGTTTCTTTACTTTTTATAGATCTTCGTAGTTTCCAGTTTATTTTCGTAATTTTCCATTCAATTTTTCTTTACTTCAATTTCTCAAGCTAAAAACCCATTGATTCGCACAAATTAATCGAATTCTGATAATACCAAGCTACACGAACCTTATCTATATTACACACACAAAAAATTTTTTTTAAACAAAATGGCGCCATTGCTGGGGATGATCGAGGACGTTTTTGTCCAAGTCGGGGGGATCATGGTTCCTGTTGATTTCGTATATTGTAAGTTGGCATGGTTAAGAAAGATGGCGCCGAACACACTATCTTGCTAGGGCGCCCATTTATGGCTTCAACTCAATGCTTGATTGACGTTGGGAAGAAATATCTCACTTTGTCCGTAGCGGGTGAATCGGTCACGTTCTCTATGTCTAACTTGCCATCGATTCCATCAAGCATCTATCTTGCAGATTGCTTACTTATTGACCTGATCCAAGATTTGGTCAAACAAGTTTTTATGGAGGAAGAGTGCAATGAGGAGGAGTTTGACCCGAGAGTTGGTGTTGAAGGTTGTTGTGAGGATAATGAGACCCTTGTTCGTAACAATGATTCAATTGTGCTTCAATATGCCAAAGGTTCATGTGAGAAAGTTTGTATATATGTCGTTGAGGGCAACGACGAGATTTTAGAGGGGGAGGTGGAGATTCTTTATGATAGGATTTAAAAGCTTGAAGATTACCTTGATGGGATATTTGAGTTGTTCGAATTAACCCCCAATAAGGTCGAGAGGTGGCACAAGCCCGAGCTTAAGTGTAACATCCATAAGTCCAATGCATTTTTTTTTTATTTATTTAATTTTCATCATGCATAAAAAAAAATACAATTCTAGTACCAAGCTCGTCGCCATAATACGACTTCCTATTTTTAATTTTAAATAATCTAAGAATGCTATTTAAACGAATTTATAGTTCGTTTTCAAATAAAATTATATTATCAACCTTTAAGAAATTATTATAATTATTTAGTAATTTATTTATTTAAATTACTTTCGAGTCGTCTATGAAATAATTTCATATTTCTAAAACTCTTATAATTTATTTATGTTATAGTTATTTTAAATACTATTGGATCGTTCACGGAATTAATTGATTTAAACTTAAGTCGTCTAGTGGATCGTTTTTATTTTGGACATGAAATTATTATTATTATTATTATCATTAATATTGTTATTATTATTACTATTATTATTATTATTATTACTATTTTAAATATGAAAAATACTAATTAAATATATATTTTCTAATTTATTAGGTGACGAGCAATAAGGGGACTTAGGATTTCAACTACGTGCATATCACTCGATTTTCCACGACATTTTACGAGGTAGGGACCACCGACTTATCTATGTTCAATTTTACATTCTTAAATCTACGTGCTATGTGTATCATGAAATTCGATGTTTATAAAATCTAATATAGACGTAGACCTAAAGTTGTCTGTGACCAAAGTTTTCATCGGGTTTATCCCGGCGTGCTATACCCATTGATTAAAACCAGGGGCCTTATGTGCCTATGACCTAAAGTGTCATCGAGGAAACTCGCCGCGTTTTAGCTGCAGTCAA
>BMAC01000879.1:388705-404814 GCA_014905375.1 Phtheirospermum japonicum | reverse complement strand
GACGAGCCCAATCGAAACCCAATTACTAGCCCTTAACCCACCAAGACCCTAACCTAACTTTCCTAAATTAAAGACCATCTTTAGTTTATAAAGAATCCAACCAATTGCAGTCTTTTTTTTTCACAACTATACAAACTGTTTTTCGACGTTAAAATTGCGAATTCTATGGTTAATTGTGCTATATTTGAGTTGTATGATTTTGCATGGAAATGTCGGTGTAACTATTGAGTACGTTGAGCTCATCCCAAATCAACGATATTTTTTTTCAGGTACCAACGACGATATCGAGTGAATGGGAGACGAGGAAATGAATAAAACTTTGACACTGAATTTATGTTCTTAAATTATTTTATTGGTTTGATTACAAGTCGAATTAGACATAAATACATGTTTTTAAATTATTTTCCATTGGTGGAGTTTTAGATATTTATATTATGAATGTTATTTTCCGCTGCGTAATTTTGAACCTTAAGAAAATTTTCTATTTTCTTTTGATCTTTTATATTAAAATTACGAAAATTTGATCTTTATTGTGAAGCCAAGATTTCTATATTTAATTATTTAAAAATATAAATCATTTTTAAACTAAAGTGAAATCGGGGCGTTACATTAAGCCTCTCCCATCTCACTCAAGTATGTCTATTTGGAAGAAGAGGAGAACAAACCAATAAGTATGGGGCCCTATACAATTGAAGAAGTCAATCCGATTGGGGCGGTGACCTTGATCGACCCTAAGACTCAAGAACGATTCCAAGTCAATGGCCATCAGGTCAAGCCTTATCGTCACGGTTTTTTCTTTCTACCCGACAAGGATGTCATAGCTTTAGTGGATCCTCCCATCTCAACTTCACCATGATTAAGAAGGGAGTTCTTCAAGCTAATGACGTAAAAGAAGTGCTTCTTGGGAGGAAACCCATGTTCTTACTTTCTTATTATATATAAATCCAAAAACATTAGAAAAATTGAAAAATTAAAAAGAATTTTGTTATCTTTTGGTTCTTGTGGCCCTTGGTTTTGTTTTGTTTTGATTCATGTGCATATTTTCTCGTGTTTTTTAATTTGTTTTATTTTCTTTTATAGTGTTTTGTTTTCCGACTTATCTTGGTCGACTTGATAAGTTGGTAGCATTCATGGATCCGGGAGAAACAGACCATGCTCAGTTTTTGCTTGGATTGCTTGGATGCGTAAGTGGACCCCACCGATCTCGACCAAACTCGATCGGTTAAGGAAGCTTCTATCTCACCCTCTTTTTACTTGATTTTCATTAAAATGCAATAAGGACATTGCATGGTCTAAGTGTGGGGTGGGTAGGTGGTTAGGGTCCGGTTTTACAAAGCATGATTTGTCTTTCTTAACTCGAGCCTTGGCGAAGTGATGCTTACTAATTGCGCATTTATATGTTTGAGTCATTTTTGTGTCTTGTGTTGTATATTACATTGTTGAGCAATCACTATATGCTTAGAAGTTTGAATAGTGTACTTGTCGGGTTTCTACATGTTTATGCCCTCTTGTGTAAGGAGTTGAACTTTTGTGCTTCCTTTAAAACCCACATGTATATACAACATTTACTCATGAAAAGATTGCAAAGCTCTAAAATCTCATTTGATTTTGTCTCCGAAACCGGTGCAAACTAGTGAGTATCCTTGTGTGAATTATCAGTTTTGCTTTCTTTTTTATGGAAAATTGCATTGAGGAGGCTTGATTTTGCTCGTACATGATTGAATTTGAAAACGACCTCGAGGCACATATATCACCCTTATTCCAGTCATATCCAAATATATAAGCTACTTAAATATCCAAATGATCCCCCTTGAGCCTATGCCCCGTTTCTTGTTAGCCGAGCTCGATTTTAGCTCTTATATCTTCATAAATCATGATGAGATACTGTATATTATTAATTGACTTAAAATATGTGGGAAATCATATGTGGGTTTTGGGTTTTAAGTCTCTTATATTCATATAAAAAGGAAGAAGGAGGAGAAGAAAGAAAAAAAAGGAGAACAATGAATAAACTCCAACAGAAATCACGAAAAGTGATAAAGCGTGCGTTTGAGCGAAAATCCTAATGGTTAAAAGGCTAAGTTTAGTAAAAAGAAGCGAATTCAAAAAGCTTCTAAGTGTTGTGAAATAAATTCAGAAAAGTGTGTGAGTGTACGAAAGGGTTTCCAATGAAAGTTTGGCAATTTGGGAAGGGCGAAGCGATTATAAGCTTCGAGTTCTAGAGTTTAGGGTTTCGTGTGTTATTGATCACGTTTGATTGTGTGTTAACAACTATATATATATATATTCCATACACTACCAAAGAGCCAACATTCCAACTCGAAAAAAAGACCTCTTTCGATTCTTATTTGGTCATGTACATTGGATGATTTTGAGTTTCTGATTTTTAAATCTTGACAAGGTGCATGCATTGTTCGATTTGAGCGTATACACGTCCCATATAAAATAAACACATGAGCGAGTTGAGAAAACACCCTCAAAATTTCATTTGAGAGTAAGTCATCGATTTGGTTTTTGTTTGAGAAAGAGTAATATGAGCAATGCTTGGCGATAACGAGTTTATGTTGATGCTTTTATCATTCTAATAAGGATAAGCAAAATGAATTTTCTTTTTGCATAATGTTCATTGCATGTACATTCTTGATTCTTTTCGTTGTTCAAGGACGAACAAACCGATAAGTGTGGGGTGGTTTTTTTGCATGTAATTGTGGTATTTTTTTTCGTGTTTCTAATTAGGGTTTACTGTCGTTTATAGTGGTTTTGAGTCAAGTTTCGTTAGGTTATTAGGTTGTTTTCTTGTTTTAATGTTTTGTGTTGTTTTTATACGATATTGATGATGTTTGTGTGATTCTTGGGTTTTTAAGTTCAAAATTCTTATTTCGTAGGTGGCTTAATGAATTAGATTCTCGCCAAGACGTGTCGGCATGCGCCTAGGTTCGAGCCAAGGCATTAAGGCCAGAAATTCGTGACGAAACGAGAAAACCGAGCCGAAAGCATCCTGAATCGACTGCCATGTCAACCGATTGACTAAGAATAGCCCAAATCGACTGAAAAACAGAGGCTGACCCATTTCAGAAGCAAGGCAGTCGACCGATTGCCAACCTGTCGATCGACATGCTGTCGATCGATTGCACCGCTACCGATCGACTGAGAACAACACAAATCGACTGAACAACAGAGGCTGACCCATTTCAACAGCAATGCAGTCGATGGACTGCCAACCTGTCGATCGACTACATCGCCAAGATTTTTGACGAACCTCTATATAGACTCTATATCTTTCCCCAACAAAGACATCATCTCTCCTCCCAACTCTTGCATGGGTTTGGGATTTATTTTCTCTCTCTAGTTTTTAGTTTTAATTTCAAGTTTTTCCTTGGGTTTGTAAGCTCAAGAAGAATTCAAGTCATCACTTGGATTTTATTTTAGATTGTTATTTTCTCTTTCTTAATTCAAGTAAGTCTTTCTTAATTTTCTTCATTCTTCTTTAATTTCAAGCTTGTTCTTTAATTTATGCATTTTGCCTTAGCTCTTAGATTTATTGTTAGATTTGTGATTTGGTTTATGGAATCTGGGTGAGTGACACACCTTTATCATAGATAGGGTCCTTGATCATTTTTATTTTAAGTATTTCATATACTTTATTTTGGATTTTATTTTCATGCATGGTTATATGTTGAATCCTAGATCTACTCTTTATTTCTATTTATTTAGTTTTATATGATCATGCATGCATAGTTATACCTCAGTCTTTCATGCTTGTACTTTGTTGTTTCTTTGCTTTTTATTGCTTGCTTTTATTATTGCTTTCAATTTCAATATGGTATACGCACGAGGCATCCAAAATACTTGCTTTACTTTTCATAGACCGTCGTAATTTCCCGTTTATTTTTTTAATTTTCCATTTATTTCCGCCTTACTTCAATTTCTCAAGCTAAAAACCCATTGATTCGCACAAATCAATTGAATTCTGATAATACCAAGCTACATGAACCTTATCTATATTACACACACATAAACAGACTTTTAAAATATCAGACTCATGAAGCTGACCTTACTCACTAAATATAGATTCGAACGAACCAGGTCAAGCGAAAGAGTGATTGACCGACCTCATCAGGTCGACCTCACCCGTGAATACATCATCAGAGCAGCTTAGCTCATCAAAGCAATATAAAAGTGATGACCTCACGAAAACACAAGCCAACTCAAGGCACCACAAAAATACTCCTAAAAGGATATAAAAAATTTTAAGGCAAAGAGACATCTAAAAATAAAAGTCGAGATGACATGAAAACATGTCAATCCAATAATCAATTACATAAAAGAAACACATAGAGTAAACCAACCCTGAATAAAGCCCGACAAACTCTCGAGCCACAAAACTCCAACTTTCGAGCTCAAAATGTCGCGTTCAATTGTACTGGAACACAAAAAAGAGCGAATTTAAAAATTCCAAGCTCAAAGTGCCGAGCTCAAATGTCGAGTTCAATTATGCCGGAACAAGAAAATGATCGAATCTAAAAATTCCGAGCTCAAAGCGCCGAGCTTAAAATGTTGAGCTCAATCAGCCCGACAAACACAAAAAAGGCAATATATGTATATATTTAAGCTGCCAAGCTGTCGAGCTCAAAATGCAAAAAATAAAAACTACCCGAAAAAAAGCTTAATAAAGGAAAATATACCAAAGGAATAGTCGACCGACCATAACAAGCTGACCAGAATTCATTTAAGTTGGTAGGTTTGAATAAATTAAGATCGACTGCCCAAAAGTAATGCGCCGACAAATGAACAAAAAAAACAACAAAATCAGAAACATAAGCTAATAATCACCGCCATCCTCATCATCACCCTCCTGACCATCGTCGAGCTCAGCATCCATATCGTCTCCCTCACCCCCCATGCGGAACTCCAACATCTTCTCATCAATGTGCTTCTCAAAGTCGTTTTTTGACATTTGAAGGGCCTCCTCCATGGTGGACAAGTAAGAGGCAATCATCATCTTTGCGAGGGTCTTAGTTTCGTACTCCTCAGCCTCTTTGGATTTACCCTTCACATACACCTCTTCCCCCTTCCGAGAGTGAGCCTTGACCAGATCAGCATTGCTCTTAAGAAGCTCGACATGATGAGATTTTAGAATGTCCAGGTCGGCCAAGGTTCACTGGGTCATACTCGGCGCGGCTTTGACAGTTTGTTCTGCCTTATTATCCCAAGCCATCCAAGTTTCAAGATCAAGGATGAGACTGTTCCATTGATTGTGAGTATTCTGAAGAGCAGTACGATCCCGTTGAAGCCGAGAATGATCCCTTCATAGGTCAGAAATGTTCCGGCGCGCCAACTTTATTGAAACTAAGGACCGACAAAGGTTCCTCTCCGAGAATTACAGCTGGTTGTCCCCGTCAAGATTTGAGACCCAATCATACAAACCAGAACCCCAGCTACGAGCAGCGCTGTTTGAGAATTTTTGAAAAGGATACCCCTCAGCTGACCCTCCGTAAACATTCAGAGCATAACACCCTGAATAGTCATACCCCTGATAGCTGAGTGAGGACGAGGTCCTCCGAAAATGATCTCCTCCTCGTTCTCCAAAGTGATGGGCTCCTAATGATAACTTCCCTCGCCAACTTGAGGAGCCGAGTATGGTTCTGGAAGAGCAGACGGTGCGGATGAGCTGGACTTTTTCTTCCTTTTTCCACCACTAGATGCATGCCTCTTCGTAGTTCTCTTTTTCTTCTCCAAAAACTTAGCAGCCCTGTCAAGCGCAGAAAAGGACATGGTTCTTTCGAAGTATGGATAAAACACTGTAAATGAAGAAAGTAGAGCTCAGTAGAAATACAAAAACAATGGACTAAAATCTAAAGGCAGATTAAGCCAAGTAGAAGAGCTCCGCACTTGGAGCCATTCTGGTTGGCAATTTGGAAATAAGCCGTCAAAATATTTCCAATCAGAAGGTTCGAGCAGAAAATGCCAAACTGAAATAGTTGAGCTGCCGAGCTCGGTCACACAATCGGCCTCACCATCGATCGACTCCGACAAGCAACGTCAAGTAGAAATAACCAAGCTGATAAGCTCGGCCACTCTGTTGACGCAACCGTCGATCGACTCTGAGCGATAACAAATAGTCACGCCGAACAGGAATTACCGATCTACCAAGCTCGACCACTCTGTCGATGTAACCATCGACCGATGCCGAGAGACTATGAATAGCCACGCCAAATAGAAATTGTCGATTTGTCAATCTCGGCCACACCATCACCCCCACCATCGATTGATGCCGATAAGCAACGACGATCAAAAAAAGCCGAGCAGGTGAGCTTAGCACTTGGAGTCATTTTGGTCAGAAATTTAGAAAATAAGTCGTGCAAATTGTTTACCATAACGTTTGAATAGAAAGTGCCGACCAGATGAGCTCAAATACTGGGCTGACGAGTTAAAAAATAAAAAAGACTCAACACTCAACTATCGAAAAGAAACAAAAAGAATCTGACTCACCGGGAATAGTGGGTCTAAGCTGAGGTCAAAGAGGAGACTCCCTGAGACCAGCCCTTTGGATTGTGGCCTTAGTCAACACGTTCTTATAGTTCCTCGATGTCGCTTTGGAATCAAAAATGTTGTACAGGCGACCGAGAAACTCCTCGCAAGGAACAGCCGACCGACGGTAAACTGAATATTAGGGAAAATAATGAGGGCTTATATAAAATAAAAGAAGACAATTTTGGTGTCATACTAACCAAATTCTTTTAGAGAATTTGGGGGTTTGTAAAGCGAGCAATCAGGGTTTATTGTCTGCCAGTCCCCCCGACGTAAAACCACTATGGCTTCCAAGTATGGAGGATATCGGGGAGCCTCTTCACGAGGTCCTTAAACTCTCCATATCGAACTGGATCATAGTAAAACCTAGACCTGACCCCCTCGATTACCTTGAAAAGGTAAAGCTACCGGAGCTCCTCAACGGTGGGGGCCAGCCAGTCATTCTGGTTGAAAATCACATACAGACCCAAAATCCTAGCCATGGACAGAGGGTGAAGTTGGAAGATGGTAAATCCTAAATCATTTAGAATGTCAATGAGAAGCCTAGGGAGCGCGAACGAGATCCTGAAATGAATGTCGTCTTCTAAAAATGTAGTGCAAGAGGCTGTTGGGTAGTGAATCTGCTCAGCATCGTAAGGTAAAAATAGATGGATAGACCCGGGCACACCGCACGCATCCCGATATGAGGATAAGTTATCATCAGTCAATGTTCTTTGCTCAATGGCTATGCTAATCGCAAGGGGATGGGCTTTTCCAATGGCCTACTAGAGTGCGTTCATCGGGTCAAGCCGCCTAGAATTCCAAAGTTTCGGGAGGCGTCGACCTTCAAATAGTTTTAGACATTTGAGATTTTTCAGCCCGTGGGGCTCGTCGGGCATCGTACATGAAATTCTGGTCGGGGAGGTTGTCTAGGGGCTCAAGCTGGTTTGAGCCGATTCTGAATCGTCGCTCACTGCTCCGGTCTGATCTGGACTCAAACCCCACGCCCAGGTTGACCCATCAATCATTTCATCTTCAGTATGGTCAATTAAACCATAGTGATGTTCCTTATAAAACCCGCTCCGAAGTTTGAATTCACAAGACTGCCCGAATTGCCCACCGGGCCCGAACGGCTGGCCCTGGCCAAACTGAGGATACCCGGAGAACTGGTTGTAATCACCTGAAAATTTCTCAAAGGTAAAGGGCCTCCCTTGACCAAGTATTTCCCCCGCACCGAAGCTTCTGTATTCGTTGAACCCTCTCATTTCGGGTCTCGATTGGCAACCACCCATGTTAGTCCTCTCGAAGACCTGAGAGCCATATGTAGAGTAACCCATACTTTTCATGGTGCGGAGCTAACGAGACTGAACAAGATCTAACAATTAATCTATGAGCTAAGGCAAAATTCATAAAATGAAGAACAAGTATGAAATTGAAGAACAAGGAAGAAAATAAAGGAAAACTTACTTGAATTGAAAAGAGAATCCAAATACTTGAATGAAATTACAAAATAAAATCCAAGGGAGTACATGAATTCTTCTTAGGCTTACAAACCCAAGGCAAAGCTTGAAATCAAATCTAAAACCTAAGAGAGAGAAAATAAATCTCAAAACTAGAGAGTGAATTAATCCCAAGCACATGCAAGAGTTCGAAGGAGATTGGATGCCTTTGTTGTTGAAAGTTGTGGGCTTATATAGTTGCTTGTAAGGGCAAAAACGTCAAAAACACCAAAAAAAACTCGAGGGTAACTAAGATTTTGTCTATTGACAACTGTAGGGTCAGTCGATCAACAGCCTGTCAATCGAGTGTCCTACTTTGAAGTGGTTCACTAGTGCCGAGCAGTCGATTTTTAGGCTTTCAGTCGATCGACCACCAGTCGATCGAGCAGTCGATTGGTAGTTTTTCAGTCGATCTGGGCTGCTTTCGGCTTGGTTTTCTCGTTTCGGCATGGATTTTGAGCCTCAATACCTTGAATTGAACCTAGGCGTATGCCAGCACGTCTTGGAGAAAATCCAATTCCTTGAGCCACCTACAACATAAGAATTTTGAGCTCAAAAACCCAAGAATCGCATAAATATCATCAACATCGGACAAATAAAGCTCAAAACATTAAAACAAGAAAACAACCTAAAACCCTAATGAAACGCGACTCAAAACTACTAGAAACAACACTAAAATCTAACTAAAAACACAAGAAAAATACCACAATTACATGCAAAACAACCACCCCACACTTATCGTTTTGTTCGTCCTCGAACAACTAAAAGAATCGAGAATGTACATGCAATGAACATTATACAAGAAGAAAAATCCTTGTGCTTATCCTAATTAATATGATGAGAGTATCAACACAAACTCGTTATCGCCAAGCATTGCTTATATTACCCTTTCTCAAATGAAAACCAAATCGATGATTTCCTCACAAATGGAAGTTTTGATGGTGTTCGCTCAATTCACTCAAGTGTGTTTTATAAGGGACGTGTATACGCTCAAATCGGACAATGCATGCACCTCGACATGATTTCACAAATCGAAAACTCAACGTCGCGACTTCAAAGAAAAACTCAATTCTAAAATAAACGAAACAAGTATAAAATAAATAATATTAAAACCCAATATATTATCCGCCAACCACATGCTCCACTCCGAGTTCGCCTAACCTGAAAAATATTAAATATAAAAAGGGATGATCTTTCAACTCGCTCTGTAGGGAGTACAGTTCATAATAATTGCATAATATCGTAGTTCTGGACAATCGTATCTCTGTTTTGTAATAAATTACACCTCTATGTACAATGAATTGTACCTCTGTTGTGCATCGCTGCACCTGTCTCCAGGTCATGCGAAAATTTTTAAAAACTCTCTGGGTCGCATGACTATGTCCACATAATTTGTGACGAAATGCCACCTCTGGTTTCATACAATCATCAACATAGGTTAATATATTACACACTTAAATATGAACTGTAAATAAAAGTGTTTTAGTTATCCCTACCTTGTTTATGAAAAACAATAACTTCACTTGAATGCAACACGTGAAATGTTCCTAGTCCTCAGAATCCTCGTTTCCTAAATGATAGAACAATTAAATTCTTAGAAAATAATTTGAAAATAAATTCAGAATTATTCATTGAAAGGAACATGAAACAAACTAAAGTGGTTAAGATAACTTGGCTGAAGAGTTTATTTGGCTCACCGACTAAAAGAAACCCTCAAACTCACAAGAACTAAAAGCCCAACCCACTAACAAATCATCTATAAAACAACAAATTAAAACATACACCCACCCATCACCCTTCTCTAACTTTCTGCAAACCCACAACCACACACCTCACCGCGGCTACCTCCTCCGTCCGCCGACTCTCCCTCTCTCTCTACTCTCAGAAACATGCCCATAGCACACACCCACAACAAAATAAATCCAACAAATCAGAGCCAACAAAATCATCATAAAATATAAAAAAATCCCAAACCATTCTTTAAAAATCAAACTCTTAATTGGAAAATCCCCAATTTAAAACTCGGAATCGATTTTACTTTTAAAAAACATTCAATTTACCGCAACTCTCACACTCTCTGACACCGCACAAAAAAAACCACTCTCTCGCTCGTACTACCTTCGCTGTCCAAGGCCAGACCGGAACTAGAGGCGGCGGGTTGAAAATTAGTTGGGTTTGGTTCGATGGGTGGATTCTCGATTTCAGATCGAAGTCAGGTCCAATCGGGTTGACTTGGTTGCGATAGGGGTTTAGCTACTGTTCGACTCAGTTGGCTTGGCTGCAACAGGGGTGGGCTCAGGTCAACTCGGTTGACTCAGGGCTACCAGGCCTCAATTATTTTCTAGGTTTGATTCAAGTTCAGTTTATTTAGTTTTTGGAATCGGGTCGATTTGTCTGTGTTTGTGGTTTAAGGTTATATGATCTCGCTGATTCTAGCATAAGGTCCAGTTTTGGCATCTAAACTTGACAGGTTTTGCTTAGTTTTTGTGACTGGTTATTTTCTATGATTTTTCAGGAATTTTGGGAAAAGAAACCAAAAGGTGACCCTGCAAGGTTGTGGTCATCGTACGCCCAAGTAAACAGAAAAACTGATTTAACAAGAGGAATTTGATTCAGAGAAATTACCTACTTAAGGAAGACGACCACGCTGAGACTAGACGATGGGCCTTGAGTTGCTGCTAAGGGAGGGTGAAAAACCGACTGCGTAACTGAACTTTGTATATCTAAGTTTGTGTGATGGGAAAAATTGTTTGTGATTCTGATTATGGATGAAATAGAGTGATTTATCTGTGGCTTGATATAAGAACATTAATTGGAAAAATGGGATGTTACACCATCCTCAAACTTTTGGACAAGTCAAAATGAGCAATCGCTAGCTGAAGGCTATCCTCGAGAACACGGTTGGGCTAAATCGGAAGAACTAGGCAACGAAACTTATTGTTGCACTGTGGGCTTATCGAACAGCTTATAAAACAGTGCTTGGTATGAGTCCTTTCCGACTCGTCTACGGGAAAGCGTGTCATATGCCTGTTGAAATAGAGCACCGAGCAAGTTGGGCCATTCGCAAGCTAAATATGAACTATGATGAAGTGGGCGAGTATAGGAAATTGGAATTGACCGAGCTCGAAGAAATCAGAAACGAATCTTACGATGACGCATGGAGGAAAAAGAAGATAACGAAGATACACCACGATCAAAAACTTGTTAATAAACGATTGGAGGTAGGTAAATTAGCTTGGGTCTATAATTCTCGATTAAAGTTATTTCCAGGTAAGCTCAATTCAAGATGGAGTGGTCCGTTTGTAATCAAAGAAATCAATAATTTTGAGCGGTAACTCTGTAGGATGAGAAAAGGGATACAACATTTCAAGTCAATGGACATAGAGTGAAGCTGTATCGTGAGGGAATAATGGAGAGTCAAGATCGCGAGGTGGTGAAGTTTGTGGACCCACCTCCAGCTAGGAATTAGAACTAAAATTCGCGTCGAGCAAGCGACGTTAAAAGATGCCACTACTACAAAAACAGCATTTCACGGCGCCTCATCCACTACTATAATTTAACGGCGGTTCTTTTAAAACCGCCGTAGACTCCTACATTTTACGGCGGTTGTCTTAGAACCGACGTTAAATCTGAACTAAAACTCACGGCGATTTTGAAGAACCGCCGTAAATTAACAAGTATTCACGGCGGTTCCTTGGAAACTGCCGTGAATGATCCATTAGATTTTAATATATTAAAATAGTCCCCACCCATCTCACGCCTTCATATCCCCTCTTTCTTTTTCTTTTTATTATTTCTTTTTCCACCCCCGAAAATTCTCGGTTCCCCTCCTCCGCCGAGTGTACGATGCCGGCCACCAATCATCCCTTTTTCTCTCTCTTTTTCCCAAACCATAGCCGCAAGCTTCCCCTCCTCTCCACCTGACCTCTCTGCAGCTTCCTCCTCTTCCAACAACCACCAATCAAAACCCTAATCCCAAACTACTAGGTGGAAAATCAAACCCAATTCTTAGGTAAAACCCCCAATACGTGTGTGTGTGTGAGAGGAACCTTGCTGAATTTTGACGCCGACGAGGTTAGGGTTTCAGGATTTGGGGCTGAGAACTGCCACGATGGTTATTGGGTGTTTTTCGGTGGATCTACCAGCGGCTGTGGGCTGAGCGTCAGGTTTGCTGCGAGTTTAAGGCCAAACGAGGAGATCTGAGCGGGCATCTCTTGTACCCCATCCTTTGTTTGTGTTTCTTGCAGCTTCTTGCTACTGCTTTTAAGGATAAGATGGTATTTTTCTTCTACACACTTCCCCTAGATTTTTTTCGATGTATTGTCTTTTCCCCTTCCCATCTGAATTTCATGTAATTTTGCCGAGACATGCCTAGAGGCAAATTGTTTTACACATTTTTTTTTTCTCACCATTCTTGGCATCTCAGAAGATTGAGATTATTCAGAATCACTAATTTAAAACGAGACTGTTATTTTTTGATTTTTTTTCTTCAACGTCAAATTATGGGAGTAGCAGTACCAAGCCCACGTATACGCAGATCCTTGTAGCCTCGTTCATCGGATTAATCATAGCAGCGGCAAAGCATTTTCACCTCAAGAAAATATGAGATCAGAGGATCGTGCCCCAGATCAAAATTTCTGAAATCGGCCAAGTTTTGGACATCGAAAGATTCTCTCACTATGTAGGTAAATTGTCTACCTCAGATCCTTCTTGATAATATATAGATAATGAGATCTGAATTATGTGAATGTGTAATTATGATAGCTGATGTGATATATAAATATTAAAAAACTGTAATTAATATATGACAAGTGATTAATAATAATGTGATTTTCAAAAAAAAAAAAGGAATTAATGAAATTGGTTGATTTGATTTTTTTTTAATGATGAATGAATATGATTATGAACATTGTGCGAGTGTGTTTGTGTTTTTCAGCAGCCAGGCAGTGCGGTTCAGAGATATAAGAGAATGTCCAAACCTATGCAAGTTGGCTTCTGATTACATTGGAAAAGCATAAGGGTGTGAAGAAGAAATGTATGCATTCTTTGCGAGCGAACCGGATGTCGATTCACTATTTATTAAACTGGTGGAAGAGTTAGAGAGATGTATTCTCAGCTACTTTTCATTCCATTGGATACATGCTTCTTACATGCTCAGCCAGGCAATTTATCTTTTCTTTCCTTTTTTTTTTTAAAGTCTCTCAAAAGCTTTACTTGAATGATCTGTCCTTTTTCGACATCCTTGTAATTTCAGGTGCTGAGTGATGAAGCCGAGCCGAAAAAGAAGCTTAAACACATTGTCATGGCAGCCACTAGGTATTAATTAACAGATTCAGATATGCTAAGCCTCCAAATAGACAATTTTGCAGTAACGAGATTTTGTAATGGTCCGGGCCTGGACCACCGGACCAAGTCCTAAAATCGGGCCAGCTCAAAATTCCTTCGAATCACCATTTCGGAGGCCCGAGACCAAGCCCCATTCACAGATAAGAAATGTGTGTATATTGAGTTCGGGTTACAGATCAATCGAGCTCAAGTCCTCCACTATTTCTGTTGTTTATACTTTCCTCTTTCACCGACTTTTGCTTTTCTGGTTATTTCAGATTCTGTTTCAACATAATTTATTTTCTATTTTCTGCTTTTGGAAATAAATGGTTATTAGAGCACTTAATTTGATTTGCTAAGTATTTCCAGGGAAATTAATGAAAATTCGCAGCATTTTGATTGGGGCTCATATTTTACGAAGATCAAGAACTTCGCATTTTATTTTACTTTCTTAATTTACAAACATGACTCGCTAAAACTTTGCATTTTATTTTACTTTCTTTATAAAACTTTTCATTTTATTTTCGGGACTTGTTGTTTTTGCGTAGTAGTAACTTTATATTCAGATTTTTTTTCTTCAAATCGATTCTCTACATGGTTCTCACAATTATATGCTGTAATTGAGAACAAACTCTATTATCTTGGAATATTTTAATCGGAGCTTGTACCCAGAACGGTGATTATAAAGATGTTTTTGAACTTTTTGATCACATGTACAGATCACAAATCTGTCCGGATAGTTGTACATTGCTAGCCTCTTTAGTGTATGTGTTTTAATATTAATTCTTCTTTTTTTTTCTCACAATATTATTAATTCTTCTTTTTTTTCTTTTTTCTTTTTTTGGAGTAATGGCTGTAATTTTGCACATAATGTTGGGTTTATTAGATTTTAGTGTGTTCTTTATTTTTGTTTTTATTATTTATTTGTTTCTCTGCTTGAAGGTATCTTTGTCGGTGCAACAAAGTGGTCCATTTTACCCGCACCAAAGCCTTGTCCAGCGATGAAACACACGACCAAACTGAACCACAATGCCCAACGTCGCCTGACTGTTGTCTCCGGCAGCCCAACAGCGGCGGCGTCCTCTCCTTGAATAAGTATCCCAAACATAGTTCAGAGGTAATGTGGGGATTGATTTAAGATACAGGAATATGAGCCATGCGCATAGTTTGGTACTAATTTCATAATTCAAAATTTTGTGGTTGTGTGGTATCATGAGTATTATTTTAATAATAAGAGAAAATTGAAACATTTTGATGGTTCCATGAACATTTGAGCAATGTTTGATGTAAAAATCGGTTTAGATTGTAGTCTAAGTTTGAACTCAAACATAAAATCACTTTTAAACTCTTCAAATTCATAGGCTTTAAACTGGGAAAACTAAGTGTATATATATATATGAGTGTGTGTGTGTGTGTGTGCTTATATGTTGGGACATCGTCGCTGTTCAACTCGCTCGTGAGGCGCAAGAAACTCGCGCTTACTTCTAAGAAGCCAGTTATCAAACAGTTTCTCTGCCCACGTGTGTGTTGCATTGAAATGATCAAGATTTTGAAGAACTTATTAACTTTCCTTTTCTTTTCTTGTACTATTTTATACACTTTAAAAGGGTATACATTCATACAACGATTCTTGAAAAACCTAATATGAAAAACTTCTACTAATTCTAACAAAGATAGCAGTAGAATTTATTCGAATTTGCATTTTAGCTTCAAGGATTAACAAATTTACTCGACCTTCCGCTTGTTATTTGCAGGGGATCGAGCTGCTGCCTATTGTTATGACAACTATTCATAAGGAGCCGGTCCTTTTTCTAGATGCTTCATCAGATAGCACCAACAAGGCTCTGTCTTTGGATCAAACTAAACCTAACCAAAGCCTTGTGGATGGCCAGGTGTGCCATCTCATATGGTGCTAATAGTGTGAATTCATATCTCTTCATTTAATCATATTCCTTGTTTATGAATTTAAAAAAACTACTTTGTTTGACATTTTTTAAAATAAATAAAAATAAAAAATATCAAAATTACCCCTGGGATTTTCTTTTGTCCTACATTTACCCCTTCATAAGCAAAAAGCATTCAAACCACCCCCCACCCAAACACACACATCGGTTAGCCTTTAATTTGAACACTAAAACAAATATCGGGGTTTTTTGTTTTGAAAGTTGGTTGAGTTTTTTTTGGTTATTATCTCTAAAAGATTTCTTTGAAGTCAGCATACAGACTGACTTAACAGATCAAACAATTGAACATTTGAGCCCATATATTTGACATATTTCACAAAAAAACAAAAAACCAAGTAACTTTCAAAAATATTATAATTACCCCGAGCTTCTCATTTGTTTTACATTTACCCCTCCATAAGCAGAAAACGTTTCAAACACCTCTACATTTATAAATATATTACGGCTAGCATTCAATTTGAACACTTGAATCAAATTTATTTATTGAGTGTTTATTTTCTTTTTGGGTCTAGAAGATTTCTTTGAAGTCAGCATCCAGCTGGTTTGACACAACAGATCAACCATTGAACTTTTCAGCCCATATATGTTTAGCCTTATTTTACACTAGTGCAGAAGGGTATTTTTAAAACTGTTTTGAATAGAACTTCTTAGAACGGTATTTTAAAATATCGTTCTGGAATGACGACTTTCCAGAACAATTTTACAATACCGTTCTAGAAAGTATACTTTCCAGAACGGTAATTGAAAAACCGTTCTGGAATGGGCGTCAATCCAGAAAGGTATTAAAATACCATTCTGGAAAGTATACTTT